>CAJPEV010000336.1:0-49361 GCA_905338385.1 Darwinula stevensoni | reverse complement strand
CAAAAACCTGATCCCCCCCCCCCCCCCCCCCCCCCCTTTCAGGCGAGGAGAAGTAAGCCTCCCCACAGTTTCGCTTAGCCCCTTCATTGGCGAAATCCTGGCTACGCCACTGGATATCTTTCCGAGCAGGAGATTCTCTCGGCAGTGAATGCTACTCACACGAGTAACACTTGAGTAGGGGAATCACTTTTTTTCTCGTCGAGAGGCGAATGCGTGAAACGCACTGAGATGTTGCAGTGACTGCCCTTTCCGCGAGTAGCTTTCTGAAGAGGTCACATGCCTTCATGGAAAAACATAGGAAGCAATAAAGCAGTAAGTCACTGAATGGTAGGTCCATCTCGAATGAGTTAGGGGAGGAGAAGAGTCAAGCGAGGGAAAGAAATCACCTCAAACTGTTCCAATACATATATGATGATCTGGTGTCCGAGCGATTCCTCGTCAATGAAGTCCCGACGGTCATTTTCTAACATTTAAATCTCGGATAGTGAATTTCCCTACGGTGGTCGTTCAAAGTTAAGTCGGTTGATCTGAAAAATTCCCCGACTCGTCCGTTTTCCGAATGGCGAATTCTTCGATGATGGAACGACAGCACAGCGGTACGAATTCGATCCGATCGGCAATCGGGAATGAAAATTTTTATGCAATAATTTTTTGTTGCGAAAATTAGTCCGACCGTGATCGTCTATTCATTGCCAGGACGAGACTCGCATGAAAGAAGAAAAAGAAAGTAGTAATGGTTGCAGGATGATCTATTCCTTTCGGAAGATGATATATTCCTTTCGGCCACAACCAGGAGATTGTCAAGACGACCATCTAGATCTTAACTTGTGAATCGAGCTCGAACAGTTAGGTGGATAGACTTTCTGATCTGCCGATCTTTTTGAAGCCGGTCGTTTCGTGGGTTAGTCATTTCAGGGGTATACTTGTACAACCATGCGGATAAAATCCTCAATTGGCCAACGGTGGAACGGGGAGAGGCTGGGCTCTAATAGATGCAATAGAAGACTGGGAATCAGGTGTAGTCGATTCACCCAGGAGAAACGTATTGCATACCAAACCGGACGATTCATGATAATCTTCACCTAATCAGGGATGTGATATGGTACTCCAACTCTCAAGATATCCCCCTTGCCGTCGTCTCTCTCGACCAAGAGAAGGCTTTTGACAGAGTCCATCATGATTTTCTCTTTTTTATACTGGAAAAGTTCGGATTTCCTCCCTCTTTCATCGATGCCATTAAATTGCTTTACAAAAATGCAGAATGTATCGTTCGAGTCGGGAAGTATCTGTCTGCCCCCTTTCCTTTTCTCAGAGGTATTCGACAAGGTGACCCCCTTTCCGGGTTTTTATACTCCACCTCCATTGAACCTTTTTTGCATATTCTTCGCCGTCGACTATCGCCGTTTGCTTTTAATTCTTCAGTTGCCTTTCGCCCCATCATGATCTCGGCTTATGCTGATGATGTTACCGTTTTTATCTCCTCGGACCCTGGTTTTCGAATTTTGCAATCATGTTATGAAGTGTATGCTGCAGCTTCCAATGCCTGCCTAAATATTAGAAAAACCCGTGGTCTTTGGTGCGGTTCGTGGCGGACTAGAGAAGACTCTCCCGGCTCGTTTTCCTGGTGTGCCGATGGCCTAAAGCTCTTAAGGTTGCACCTTGGAGTCGCGGCCTATGAACTGAGGAATTGGGAAGAAGCAGAAACAAAACTCGAGTCATCCCTTTCATTTAGAAAGGGATGACTCGAGTTTTATGCATCCCTTTCATTTAGAAAGGGATGACTCGGGGCCCAATTCCAGCATCCATGCCAAAAATTTCCTATAGAAAAATCTAAAAAATGTGATTAAACGAATTAGTACAAAGAGTGCTTTTAGTCATGCCCAACCCAATCCAATTTCTCATTGTGAAAATTTTGGTGACTGGAATCTTTCTTCTCTTACCAAATGTATTTTCAAGCAGCGTACCTCCATTTTCTGTACTTGTATGTATGCATGATTAATTTTATTTTCTAGACGAATATTCTATTCCATTTGAATAGTCCATTTGAAATCCAACGATCGAGATTCGTACCTGGCTGCAAATTAAGGCATCCTGGAAAACCGCATACTTGCATTTTTCGTTGTTTAGCAGCAATTCAGCATCAGAAGCAGGTGCATTCGCTCAAAACGAGTCTTGCTGTCGTTTAAAGTCGGACGACCGACAGTGATACCTGCCAAAAAAAATGAAGAATACCGAAAGGCTGCATGTTTCCTTGTTTACTTAGCAGCGATTCAGCATCAGGCAGATGCACTCGCTTTTTGTGAATGATTCAGCATTGGATATAGATGCACTCTCTTAAAACAAGTCTGGCTGTCGCTGAAAGTCGGACGACAGACGCCGATACCTGACAAAAATGATGACTACCGCAAGACTGCATGTTTCTTTGTTTATATAGCAGCGATTCAGCATCGGGGGCAGATGCACTCGCTTTTTGCGAATGAGGCTGCCCTGAAAAGTCGAACGACCGAGACCGATACCTGACTGAACATTGATGACAAATGCAAGGCTGCATGTTTCCTTGTTTACATAGCAGCGATTCAGTATCAGAATCAGATGCACTCGGTTTTTGCGAAGGAGGCAATCCTGAAAAGTCCAACGATCGAAAATTGGTACCTGCCAGCAAATTAAGGCATCCTGGAAAACCCCATACTTGCATCCTTCGTTGTTCATATGGCAGCGATTCAGCATCAGAGGCAGATGCACTGGTTGATACGAGTCTTGCTATCGTTAAAAGTCGGACGACCGACACTGCCACCTACCTGGAAAATGTGTCATCCGGGAAAACCGCCTACTTGCAAGATTCATTGTTCATCCAGCAGCGATTCAGCACCAAAGGCTGATGCACTCGGTGAGACGTGTCAGGCTGTCGTTGAACGTCGAACGACCGACGCCGATACCTGCCTCAAAACCGATGAATACCACAAGGCTGCGTTTCCTTGTTTACTTAGCAGCGATTCACCATCGGAGACAGATTCACTCGCTTTTTGCGAATGAGGCTGTCCTAAAAAGTCAAACGGCTGGGAGTGGTACGTGGCAGCAAATTAAGGCATCCTGGAAAACCCCATACTTGCATTTTTCCTTGTTTATGTGCCAGCAATTCAGCATCAGAGGCAGATGCACCTGCTTTTTGCGAATGAAGCTGTCTGAAGTTGAAGCTGAATGAAGTCGAACGAATGGGACTGATGAATGCCAGGACAATGTGGGATTCCGGAAAACCGCATAGTTAACCTGTTTTTGTTCATCCATTTACAGCATCGTAGGCATATGCACTCGCTTTTTGCGAATAAGGCTGTCCTGAAAAGTCGAACGAGCGAGACTGGTATCTGCTGGAAGATATGGTATCCTGGAAAACCGCCTACTTGCACGATTCAATGTTCATCCAGCAGTGATTCAGCATCGGTGGCAGATGCACTCAGTGGAACGTGTCAGGCTGTCGTTGAACTTCGGACGTCCGACACTGTTTCCTGACACGGATACCTAGCTAAAAACAGATGAATACCGCAAAGCTGCTTGTTTCCTTGTTCATGTAGCAGTAATTCAGCATCGGAAGCAGATGCACTCACTCAAAAACGAGTCTTGCTATCGTTGAAACTCGGACGACCGACACTGCTAACTACCTCGAAAATATGGCATCCTGAACAAGCGTATATTTACATGATTCATTCTTCATCTAGCAGAGATTCAGCACCAAAGTCCGATGCACTCGGTGAAACGAGTCTGGCTGTCGTGGAAAGTCGGACGACCGACACCGATACTTGACTCAACAATGACGACAACCGCATGGATGCATGTTTCCTTGTTTACTTAGCAGCGATTCATAATCAGAGGCTGATGCACTAAAAAATGAAGAATATCGCAAGGCTGCCTGATTCCTTGTTTATGTAGCAGCGATTCAGTATCATAGTCCGATGCACTCGGTCAAACGGGTTTTGCTTCCAAAGAATGTCGACCAACGATGTTACCGGCCTCAAAATTCCGGAATCCTTGAAAACCGCATACTTGCCGTTTCTCTTTTCATCTGGAAACGATTCAGCATTAGAGGCAGATGCACTCGGTTTCATGAATGAGGCAAAGGAGATAAGACAGTGAAAATTTTGGGGGATACTCTGTGGGCCATGGGATTTTATTTGAAATTGTTTTGCTACAATTTTTTTTACCTTATATTTTTTCCCTCCATATTTGCACTCTTTGCAATATTGAACCTCTATAAGAATATGTAATAATTTTCGGTCACAGGTAGAAAAGCCATGATCTTGATTCTGAAGCAGAGAGACTCGACCTAATAAAGCTTTTCTACACCAACATTTATAATGTACTTGTTGCCTTACGAAAATACCGCGCAGCACACAACCTGGGTTTGGGTCATTGCTCCAGACAAACTCTCTGGTATGATGAATTTGGTCGATAAGTTCGAGGCGACGGGTTGTGTTTGCAACAAGCCGCATGGAGGCAGGCCGAGAACCCCTTTAGATGTTGTCGCTGAGATCAGAGGTGTCATGGAGCACAAGTGCACATGGAACGAGCTGCAATCGTGCTGTCGCCCGCATTCTGGATCTTCCCCATTCAACCGTGCCAAGGTTCTAAGGTAAACTCTACAAATGTTTCCGTACAAGCTGAAACGTGTCCAAGCGTTTGTTCGTTTCATGTGCATTTGTGATAGGCTCGTCAATCGCACCTTTGATTTCAGCGACAACATCTGCAGGGGTTCTCGGCCTGCCTCTATGCGGCTCGTTACAAACACAACCCGTCACCTTGAATTTATCGACCAAATTCATCAGAGCTTGTCTTGAGCAAGGTCCCAAACGCAGGCTGTGTGCTGCGCGGTATTTTTGTAAGGTAACGTGCATTATACTTGCTGAAGTAGAAAAGCTTTATTAGTTCGCCTTTCTACTTCTTAGTCAAAGTCATGGCTTTTCTACCTATGACCGAAAATTATTACTTCCTCTCAGTAGTGGTTCAATACTGCAAAGAGTGCAAATATGTGGAATTTTTTTGTTATTTTGCAAAAATAGTCACAAATAAAATCCCATGACCCCCTGAGTATCCCCCTAAAATTTCACTTTCCTATGTCTTACCGTTCCGGAGATATCGAACTTCAAAAGTGTAAGTTTTTTTATGGACACACACGCGGAGAAAGTCGTCCGACCCTCACTGATACCTGCCTCAAAAAATGATGCATTCTGGAAAACCGCATACCTGCCCGACTCCTCATTTATCCAGCTGCGATTCAGCATCAAATTCAGATGGACATGGTTTGATGTCTCTTGCCACCAGAGAATTTCAGTTGACGGAAATGATACCAGCCTGAAAAGTGGCAACACTCAACGATTTCCTGTTTATGCTATTATGATATATAATCAGAGGCAGATGCATACGATTTAACGACTCTGGTTCCCGTAGTGACGCCTCGTGAAAAAGTGACATATTGTCGCAATTGCTTGTTCATGTAGCAGGGATTCAGCATCAGATTAAGATGGACATGGTTTGAGCTGTTAGGCCCGCAGAGAATTTTAGCCGTCCCCAGCTGATACCTGCCCGGAAGTGGCGATAATTTATATCACGTTCCTGCAGTCTGAATTCAGCATCAGGTGAAGATGCTCTTAATTTAGCGAGTCTGGCTGCCGTATACATTTTTCCTACCCACTCTTGATACCTGCCCCCAAAATGATATAATTTGGAAAAGTATAATATCTTCCCGTTTCTTTGTTCATGCAACAACGATTCAGCATTAAAGGCATTTTGAAATGTTTTAAGCTGTTTGACCCCAAGAGAAATGCAGTTGACCCGTCTGATATACGCTTCAAAAGTGATGCCCTCATGAAAAGTAGCAACAATTCACGAGCTCATGCTGTTGCTGTTCTGCATTAATTGCCGATGCACTCTGGAAACTAGTCTGGTTCCACTAGAAGTCGTTCGACTCTAAGTGATACCTACCTCAAAAACAACGCTTTCTGTAAAATTTAAAATTCCTGCAATTTCGTCTTTATCCTTCACCGTTTCATTATCGGATGCAAATGGACTTTTCCAACAAAATCTTAAGAACCAAACATACATCTCCCTCAAAATTTACGTCTCCTGGAATAGCAGGAAATTTTCGCTATTATTTTGTTTTCATCCCACTTCGCTTTAGCATCCGAGGCACTTGGTTTCTGGAGTTAAGCTCTCTTATAAGGAATTCCATATCGCGCTGATATTTTCCTCAGACCTGATGCCATTTCGAACATTCCTACTAACATATAATATTGAAACAACTTTCGTTCGATGTTGATTCAACATTCGGACGTTGAACCGACGTCGAATCAATGTTGATTCAATTTTATATGCTAATAAGGATAAGACTATGGGAAAAAGTTGGTATTTTGGTACTTGGTGATATTCTATAGGTGGTGGTTCAAGGAGCATCCCTTTGAAGCATCTGGTGTGCCACTACGCATCATACCCTGTTGCTCTTCTTGCACGTTTTTCCATATTCAAATTAGCACCATGGACGGCAACTACAAAGAGATAAATTAATTAAATAATCGAATTTTGTTTATTTATTGCAAGAATCACTGTTTTCTTTCCAAAAATGAGAAAGTTATTACAATTTTAAAACAGGTAGTGACTTTTCATGCATTTTGCACCTTTAACCTTCTCTTTGATTTCTCTTCTATCGGATTTGCGAAAGATCTGAGATAAAGAAGCAAGAAAGAAAAACCAGAATAATCTATATAATTTATAATCGTCCGTGGTAGCCACATTTCACCCTTTTCCTACTTTCATGTTTAAATAAAAGAAAACTAATCGATAAATGAATTCCGCGCATGCAAAGGCCACTAACCTTTCAAAACGTGGGCGGCGGTTTGTGATGTCCACAGAGCAGCATGAGGCCGCCAATATCGAAGAGTCGCGATCATCGACCTTTAATGACGCTACGACAGATTGAAGCAAATAACGTCCACAGACGTCAACGTGGACGTTACCTATGAGTTGCCATATCCCAAGAAAAGCGCGAAGAAGCTAACGCCCAAAGACGTTAACGACGCTGCGCTCAGCCTCTCCATAAGCTCCTTTATAACTGCAGCAGGAGATCTTTTGACTCATATTTGGTCGCTTTACTTGTCCCGTATGGACTATCAACCCCCCTCCTGCGCACTGGTTCTCAATCTGTGGTCCACGGACATGATCCGGAAATCATAACATTTTAATTTTTAAAATACAGATTCATACAAAATATTAATAAACCTCAGTCCTATATTTCACAACTAATTGATATCTCTTTTTTCTTAATCTAGTATAAATAAAATTTCACTATCCAATCGATTTCGTCTCTTACCATGCATCATTTTCTACTCATAATACTGTTCAGGGTGTTCATAAAAGATTCATACAATTTTAACCTTTAATAAATCATGAACGAATGATCGTACATATATATAGTCTGGAGCAAACAAAAGCTTGATATTTCTAGTTTATTACATGCATTTCAAATTTTAAAATAAAATGTTAAAACTATTTTTCAGCTTGTCAGAAGTGAAATGGCAACTCCACAAGAAAAGGCAAGTGCGTGTTGTGGTTTGCAGAGTTGAAGTCAGTCATACAAGTGCAGCACAAGTACAGACCTGTTTACAGCAAGGATCCTGTGATCAATTCTGCAAACCACAACACGCACTCGCCTTCTCTTGTGGAGTCGCCATTTCACTTCCAACAAGTTGAAAAATAGTTTTAACTAGGACTGTACCGATGTATCGGCTAACACCGGTATCCGCCACCGGTGTTGCACCATCGGCCTATGGGAACCGTGCCGGTGTCGGTGCCCAAAGGACAGGCAAAGCGAAAAAAAAATTACGCGAGGGTGTGAATGCGGCTAGGCGCCGGCCCTCCTGTCTCACTGAAAGCCACTCTCTTCCAGACAAAAACATCGATCGGATTATGTTACAGCCGTATTATAGGAACCGGCGGAGGAAAGTAGCGGTAAAGAACGGGAAATCATTGCATCTCCGTTTACGTTTTATGCTTTTGGAAGGGATATGTCATTAAATACTTTCAACTGCAGCGATGGGTAGCAAGCTAACTCACTGACAGCCACATAGAGAGACGGACAAGCTGGACAGGACCAAGTATTGTGTTAGTTATCTCAATAGTTAGGTTACAGGTGGTCTGTGTAACAAAGGCAAAAAAAGTGTGGTCCACGAACATAGGATGATTGAGAACCGCTGATGCAGCACAAAGAATAGGTTAACAGCAGGTTTGGTCTGTTCGTATTCATCCTATGTTGTTGGAAAGGGAAGGTGGTCTTGGAACCTCTTTCTCTACCTGCAGAGGCTCTAGCCAACCTACTAAGTAGCGACAGTCCTGTGGCAAGACATTATATTGAGAACATCCGGGGGTACGACAGCGCCCTGCAGTTTGGTTCTTCAGCGGTCTAGGTAGACGTACAATTTGTTGGTGGTGTCCAATTCAGTATTAGCGGCGCTGTGCATCATCTTAGGATAGCCCTACAACCAGCTATCAACGAACGCCCCCAATTCGCTCAGCTCTTAGACTCAGACTCACAAGAGCTACAAAGCCGCTTAAACGATATGGAAGGATCGCGCCCCGACCTTCTTCAGCAGCTTCATTCCATTACATTCCTGGAACAGGAATACATATAGAGCTTCTGGTTCGCTGCAGCCTTGGATGTCCCGGGTTTTCTCGATGTACGAACCGTTTTCAGGGCTGATGACTTCTCAGATCGCCGGCGGTACAATGCATCATATGCTACAGAGGTAACTGCATTTCTTCCAAATGGTATCGAGCCGGAGACAACAGAGACAGAGTGCCTTTAATCTTAAGATTAAAGGGACACCGGACATCGTCATTCTACTGTTGTGTCCGGGAATTGGCTGCCTATCGGTTACAAACCCGCCCCAACAAGACCCTCATACTGGAACAAGGGGGGTGGCTTACCCAAGAGTAAATAGTTGACATGTACGCTAAGGTGAAAAGTTGCATGATCAGTGATTACATCAATTATTAGCGCCAGACCACAGGATATGAAGAAAAAATAAATGTATGCCAAGAGACAAGATTTTAACGTTGGTCACCAGGCTTCCAGGTCAGGGGTATGTTCCGGACTTCATCCATATTTTACATTTTCCAAATCGAATAGGGAAATAGGAATCAAATGAGATTTAAAAAAAAAATTAAAATAAGCCAATGAGCTGGATGTTGAACTCAAGAGGAAAGAACGTTAAACATAAAAGAAAGTGAAACGTGACAGTTGTATCTCATGCAAGTTGCCAGGCAACTGCCACAGAATTGCATTTCTGCTACACATGGCTTCATATTGGATGCAACATCACAACTTGGTGCCAAGGAGTAGCTGCAGCAAGTGGGGGAATGATTGGGGGTACTTGAAGCCTTAATGCATACAGCCCTTTTCCAAGTATCCTTTGTGTTAGCCATGTTAGTCAAATGAAGTTTTTCAATGTTTCCCACTGTGCACATCCTGTTGGTGGTGATGGATTTCCACAAAGAAAATAAAGAAACAGGTGTCTTAAAAGGCATCACCTCAAATGACTTGTCAGCCAGTTGTTCACCATACTACCCAAATAACATACCAGAGACTTTGGGTCTGGTCATAACTCCTACTCTTCACAGTTTCCATCAAGTGTTAGGGGAACTTCAGAAAAACTTTTTTTTTAGAGTAAATTTAATTTAAAATTAAAAAATAGTCAATAAAATTCACTTTTTGCATTCAGGGTGTCCATAAATAATAGAACATCTCCAGAACAGGAGTGTCATGAGATTTGAGATTGTAACCAAGAAACCAAGGAATTTCCTGACAAGTGTTTTTGGATGGCATTACAGACAGTAGATTTACCTGAAAGGCAAGGTGCACCATGATAACTCACATGATCAAAGCAAGGCTTTGTTAGGAGGTTACAACCATTTCCCCTACCATGTATCCAGCAGCTGTTAGCCACTTCATTGAATGCATAAGAGCAGTAAGTTGGAAAAGTGTGTCAATTCTTCTTGAAGAAATGAAGGGGAAAAATTTACAGCCAAAATGGAATAGCTTAGCAAAAGGTTCACCTTTTAACAGTCACCAGCATACCCATGCCCACTGTTTCCAAACTTCTACCAATTCTCCAATACATAAGAGCACTTTAAAAAGTTGGGTGCAGACTCTTTGAACAACCTTCCACCCTACTTTCCAAGAGAAATTAGAAACATCATGTATATTTATGCAAAGTTTCAGCTGCAGTTCTACCTATCAAAAAACTATGGTAAAAAAAAATTACATGAAATTATAATAAATAAAACAAAATTATAATAAATAATTGTAATATATCATTCACTTAATGAATCATTTATACATAGCAACAAGAGAGGAGCAAATTATAGCCTCACTTTTTCTCCTCAAAAGAAGCAAAAAAGAAAACTGCTCAATAGGAATGGGATAACTAACCTGTTTCAAATTCAAGAAGGATCATTTCATAGTCAAGGGAGACCCATTTCAAGATGTGCTCAGAAGTGTTGGGATGGAGTTCCACTCAGATGAGGACTCCTTTCAGAACCCGAATTTTTGACAGAATCAGGCAAATCAGGCTCCACTGGATCTTCATCTGCACAAAAACTTGTTTTACTCAATGCATTCCCACACACAATCCTGAAAAAGGCATTTTGATATGCATGCAAATTCCAGAAAGGAAATGGAATCCACAAGTAACTTGAACCCCAGGCCCACCTGGGTCTTGGGTTAGGAAGACAAGGAATTATCACAATTAAAAAGGTGTGAAAGGTGAAGAAATGCAAGGAACATAGTTGGCCTGAAGTACTCAAATGGTTAAATAGCAACTACTGTATGGTACTGATTGGCACACAACTTAGGCTACTTTAAAACTGTTCTTTTTTCATATACCATTTCATAATGGAATGCATTAAGAACAAGTACAAATCCAATCAGTGTCATATACATCCACTTTCCACTCCTGCAACTTCATGAGCAGTGCAGCTGTTATTGTCTGTTCAGACAATATTTTCTCCAGAGCACCACACAGATGCCTTGCTGTTGAATTTAATCTTGGTAGCAATCAATCTGATTCATAGGAAGGACTAAAATTTCCATTACTATCTTTCTCAATGGTTGGCTGCCAGGATGGCATGATATGGAGGAGGAAAAAACACATACAGGGAAAGAGGGCAACCATGAGATCCCCTAATTTACAACATGATTGAACCTTTTGGTATCCAAAACTTAACAGTTATCTTCAGGATACATTGAATCAGACCATGCTTACTTGTCCAAGAATAACAGGCACTGAAGCATTACTGAGGTAAGTGAAACTTACAGGAATTCATTATTCCAGTTATTACAAGAATCAAAGGCTAAATTTTACTTGTATGCATACCGTGTGCAATTGAAAACAAAAACTTTAGCTGGGAAGGAGCATGCTACGATTTAACTCAGTACTGAAAGGGTTAAAAAAAAGCCATTGGGAAGGGTGGAAGTGTCTGATTCTCTCCCATAACCTAGTCAAGGATCAGGTAAAACTGCCTTCAACCGAGCCACTCTTCCTCCTAATCTGGGAAAAAAAACACACAAATCCAGTGAGTAAAGACACTTGAGGTAATTCATTCTGATAGTACTATAGGCAAAAACAGTACAATGTTTTCTCAATGTAGTTATATTCAGTGAGTAAAGTTCAGCTAAAAGGTTGTACAGTATAGATTCAGTAAATTGGGCAGATACAGGGTCATCAAAAAAGGATGCTCCATTTTGTTTAATTTATATATTTCCAAGTATTTGTCGTATAAAGTAGTATAACACATTGTTTACATGAAAATTAGGAGTTTTTTTCATGCAAATGCATACTCTATGTGGGAGCCTTAAACTTGAAGAACCCTTTCAAGACATTCCAGAGTTTTCTATAGCCATGGTGTCTCCTGGCTGATGCTTTCCACAACTGATGTGATTTCTGCTTTCAGTTTGACATGTGTGAGGGTTGTTTCTGTAGACAGTGTCCTTGAGGAATCCCCATAAGAAGAAGTCACAAGGATTGAGGTCAGGAGGGTATGGTGGCCAAGACAATCCACACCCAAAATGGCCAGGAAATCTATTTGAGATTACATGGTCACTGAAGTGTTGGTGCAGGTGATCCAACACTGAATTTTGCTATGTGTAGCTTTGCTCCATATTGTTAGAAGAAAGTGGTCTCAAAATAACACCTAATTCCTTCCATAATAATATATATTTAAAGTAAAATGCTTCACAATAAATTCATGTTGACTTGCAGAATATACCATTTTCAAAAATGTCGTCCATAGTTCTGAAAAAAAAACTCCAGGGTTGCCCCTATACAATGCACAGTGGTACGTTTCCCCATTTTCTCTGGACAAAAATATTAAATCAACAGACTGGCACCACAAATCTTTCTTTCATTAGATACAAAGGATAATTATGACTGAACATATGTGTATTGAGTCATTTGTAGTTTTTGTAATTTTATCAGTTGTCATTTTTGTCATTTTTGTCATTTTTCTATTTCTTTCCCATTTTCCATTTTTTGTCATTGCCACTAAAATTGTTTAGATATTGCAAAGACCTCTGATGTAAACCTAGAGTCCAAGATTCAATTCACACTTCCTGTCATGTTTCACATATTGAGGCATTTCATGTCACCACACTTTACATCACATTTTGCGTAATCACACTTGACATCACATTTCACCATTTTAGTTCTCTTCGCGTTATCAAAGATCACATTTATCACATATGGTTCAGTAAATTACAAAATGCGTTGCGTCCACATCTTTCGCATTCATCACATTTCTTCCTCGCTGCTTTCTTCATTTGGCCTCTTCGGAACAGATGATGATTTCAGTAAGTTCAGCACTTGCCTTGAAATGCTTCTTCTGCGATTTCTGGCTGTTGGAACTCTGATACTTGAGATTGCTGGGTCGGAAGTGGCCAAAAGATGATGAACAAGATCTTCATTTGTTGCAAGTCGATTTGTCTTTCTTGTATGGTCTCTTCTGTAGGCTTTGTAGTCCTTGTTACGACTCTCTTGCGCCTCTTCCGACATTTGGCCAACTGGAAGCAGCGTCTCTTTTATGGTTTGGCTTCCATGCAATAGAACTCTATGTACAGCAGGGGGTATAGGATACCAAGGATAATGTGAAATAAGCAGGTCTGCTGTTTCCCTGGAGTACTTGGAGAAATTCTCCACATCAATCTCAAAACCAGAAGACAGTGCTTGAAGAATAGTGTCGAACCGGGAAATGATATCACAGTCAACTCCTGTGATCCTGGATGCCAAGGAGGCCTGAGAGAAGAAAGCTCTGGCTGTGTTGCCATTATTGCTGGATCCAAACCCATTTTGCTTTGGCTTGTCAACAACCAATGCCATTTCCTTCTTTAATTGCATCTGAATCCGTGTCTTTGCTTCTTGTAATTGAGTCTGCAATGCATCCCCACGAGCCTGCCATTTTTTGAAATTCAATCTGTAACTCAGATGAATTACATATTCAAAAAAGCGGATCCAGCAATGAAGTGGAGAAAGGCCAAACTTTAGAGCCTCTGGGTTGATGACGCGCTCCTGAACATGGTCTAGGTCATTCATTTCTGAAGGTTTGGCCCCACAAACAGGACATAGTTGAGCACTCTTAGTGTCTGTAATGGCGTTGGCAATTTTACCATCAATCATTGTCAAAGCCAACTGATGCTCGATGATAACACTGAATGAAGGAAGCTGAACAGATGTAGGAGTCAGTTGCCGGATTTGATTTTCAATGGCTTTCATTTCCTGTTTAGCTACTTCCACAGTTTCCTTGATAAACTTAAATGCAATCGGTCGACAAAATCTTGCAGAAGATGGCTTTGGATTCTGCCATATAATGACCTTCCCCTCAGATTTTCTTAGGAAAAGTTGCAGTGGAACCAAAGATGTCACGAAAATGCAATCTTCTTTTATTTCCTTGTCAGGCTGTGCAAACTTTTGCCTATATTCAGATTGCCCAGATGTTCCATCAAATCCCCACTTACTGATGAGAATGAAGTTCAAGGGGCATTTGTCCGGAAGTACTTCCAAAACTGGCATCTGCAGCTGAACCAGTCGACTGGCAGTGTGATTCAACAGTTCTTGCAATGGAATCTCTGCTCCTACTTCGGTCACCTTCACTCCATATGGGTAACAGCATTTCTTGGCTTCAAGGAGGACTACATACCGGGGATAAATGTCTGCATTCCGGACCTTGGCTTCCTTTCGTATCAATTCATAGCTGGACCTTGACAAGTCTGCCTCTATATACAGGGCAAGAGCTTCATCGGGTGTGAATGGTTTGACTTCCTGTTTCCTTTTGGCCTGAACATAGGCTGTTGCCATTTCTTTGAGCCTGGCTGGTGATGCTTGAACGACGTCTTTCAATAAGTTGGCGGCATCAAACTTTCTCTCTTGTCGAAGCTTTACTTGTGCTGCAAATGCCAACTCTTCAGGTGATGCCATCTGTGTCAATGTCGCGGTTTTTCGACGTTTAGACCTGTCGCCACTCTCATGGAATAGTTTTTCTGGCCTTCCAACGGAGGCCACTCGAAGAGGAATCTTGCAACAGCCAATCTGTGGCCATTGGAATACAACTTCCAGCCAATTGGCGTTACTCACTAAAAACCTCTCTGTCTTTCTGCAAGCCTTCGCCCAACGAACAGAGGCAAGACTTTTGAAAATCTTGACACTTTTCGACAATTGGCATGGCCGCGATTCATGAAAATGTTCATTTATTTCGTAGTGGTCTTGAATGAACTTGACCAGCATAGGAATGATTCCTGAGTCAGCATGGTCCGCTTGCTTCATCGCCCTCATGGTGTTGTAGAGGTCCCTTCGGGTCAAAGGCTTGGGCATCCTTCCTGAAGAAATTGAGAGACCAGCAATATAAAAATAATTTCCTCACTTTAGGCGCAGCTGGGCGCAGGAGATTAGGGGCTCATTTTCTTCTTCATTAATAGGTACTTTATGGCCTGTGAGGAATTCTCTGAGAAATCCTGAGAAGTATTTCAAATTCACTCGATAACAGTGCATTGTCATCCGAAGTAGTTCGCCAATCAACTACACAGGATCTAATAAATAATATAAGTTATGCATATATAGCAGGAGTAAAATTATATATACAATAAGCAAGACTCACCTTTAGGTACACCTTCAGATCACATTTGATGGAAACAAATTGACAAGAACAGTCACACCACAAGACAAACTTCTGCCATGTTTTGGCATCAAGTACCTATATTTTAAGAAAAGTTCGAATCATTGACCTTTGCTCCACGTAATGGCTGATAAAGGACCGAAGTAAGGCCTAAGCAAATATAGATACGGGAACAGGACTTTAACCCGTAACTTTTAATGGCAAAGGATTTTTTCCTCCTCCATTTTCAAAATATGACTTTTGTCCAAGAATTTCCAGCTTTTGTACCACTGTGCGCCGGTTTAGGTAGATTCTAGACTACAAATCTAGTCAGAAAGTGATTTTTCGTCAAGCGTGTCACTGTCAAGATGTAGGGGGGGGGAGGAGGACGGGTACTGACGGAAAGGGAGGTGCATGATAGAGGCAGTATCATTTGCATATGTTTATCTTGCTTAAATAACATAAAGCAACCAAAATAAATTATACCAATGGCTAGGGCAGACTCTGGACTAGAAATCTTGTTGGGCAGAATTTTTCGCAAATCGAAACGTTTTCAAGATAAAGCTGAGAGAAGCGAGACAGCCGACAAGAATGCTTAGAAAAATGAAATTATTGACGTGAATTCGAAACGATAAAACACTGGTCATAAACTCAACTCCGCAATGATTTTAGCACTCAAAATAATGTAGGTTTTACTTATAGCCCACTTCTTGCCACCATAACTTGAGTTTAGTTAACATCTCTGACGGGATTTAGATCTGCCTTTTAGTCTAGTTTTCGCCAATTGTTTCGCAATTCGAAACGCGCCAAACAACTAAACTCACCTCTGATCAGATCCTGATCTAGAAGGCCTTCCTTCTCAAAGAAGTAAATGTGGTTTCACCTTTTTATTTCAAAATTCGTCTCCGGTTCCTTGAATAGCAATTAGAAGATTTATAATACGATTTTCAATATAAGTTTTTATAATACTTCTGCAGGACAATACTTACGGACATTTTGTAAAACCTGCTTCCTTCACCATGTTTTATTTTCCTCGCGAACGAAAATAAATAAATTTTCCTCCTAGTTCTTGTTGACAAATGCAAATGTAGTTCAACGCAATAACAAGATTATTCCTTTCCAGAAAACTATCTCTAGCTCTGCCAATCAATTTTTCAGGCACAGAAGCCTTCTTATAAGCTCTGCCAGCTATTCTACTGTCAGCTATTCTGCACACCAGAAGCAGCGTATGCGCAGGTATTTAAAATTGTATCGGGCATACACTACCCACACTGCCTTTCTGCTAGTCATGTAGCAAGCTGCAATGAACTTCTTCTGCGGTCCTAACAGAGTTCAGGTTGATAGGGTCTTCTAATGTGAATGCGTTCATTGTTGTCTATGCACAAGCGCTCCAAAATCATAAGCTGTTCCTTCCTGTGGGATGGATATTCCTTTTATTTAATTATAACGAAAATTCCTGGTACTCCTCAACTTCCAGACGACAATCGGCACCGCCGATGGCTATGAGATGTAAATAGGTCATCAGCCCACCAGGCTAAGGTGGCCTGCGGTACACCCTTACTTATAACGAACCTATTGATAGAATTTCGAATAGAAAATAAATAGAAACGATGATTCATTCATCGTTTCTATTCGTTGTGGTTCACCGTTTCCACTTCCAATAGGCTGACGTGGGATAGTAACAAAAAATGAAATAAATAAAAATGAGGAATGCTTATTCATAACAGTTATTTTCTATCAGCATTTATTCAGTAATTCGAAGGAAATATGAAGAAAATTACGATTTTTTGAAATGAAACATTCTCTTTCGTTAGCTTATTGCTTGAATTCGAGGAGCGGAGACCTCATCGATGAAAATCATAGGCGTAGCATGGATGAAAAAGTATGTGGGGGGAGGGAGGGGAGAGCTCGAAACTGCAATATCATGCATTTCTGGGGTATTTTCCATATTTTTTTACTTCTACTCTTTATTAGTTGTTGTGGTGGGGTCTCACCTGGTGCTCCGGACGATACGCCGCTGATGAAAATAGAAAGAAAAGCAGCGGTATCAACTTAGCCTTTTTTGGCTTTTCTTGCCTTCCATGTCCCGTTGCTTGAATAAAACGGAGAGACATGGAAAGCTGAAACGTGCCATGGACGTGCCTACCGAGACGATGAGTTTAGGAAAAATGGAAAATTTTCGATTCATACCCTTGGGGCATATTTTTGTGATCCGACGTTTTCAAGTATTTTTTTTTGTCGTGGCGTATAGAGCTAGCGTGGAAAGACGAAACTTGGTACATAACTACCTATTGGGATGCTGCAGAAAAATTCAGACTTTGGAAGTAAATGCCCTGGGGGCTCAAATTTCAAAGGAAGATGTTTTCAACTAATTTTTTTGCATTAGTTAAACTGATGAACAAGGAAAGCTGAAACTTTGCATGAATGTGACAACTGAGACAAGGATTTAAATGAAAATGTTAAGTCTCGATACATCCCCTGGGGGAATTTTTCGGGGTGCAATGTGTTGAAAAAAAATGTCGTGTCGAATTGGACAGAAATGGAAGGGTGAAACTTGGCACACGTATAAGTGACATGATATTACTGAGCTGAGACAGTATTCATCTTTCATGGTGCATCCCCTCCGGGCATAGCGTTAGGGTGGGTCCGCTTTTCCAAGCATGTTTTTTCACCAGCGAAAAGGGTAAACGTATAATATGCAAACTTTGTGGGCATGAAGTTCACTGGGGAGACATAGAAAAGTAGCTGGCGCACGCATCACTGACGTGATGCTGATTTAAGGAAAATTTAAATTTATTTTCATACGTTTCCTCAGAGCACAGCTTTTGGTTTGGTCGCTTTTCCAAATCCATTTTTTTCCGCCAGCAAAAAGGGGAAACGTGTAAGGCTGAATCTGGGTGGCATGAAATTCTCTGAGTATACATTTCAGAAGAAAAAAATATTTCGTTAAAACCCATTAAGGCACTTTTTTCAGTCCCATTTTCCTGATTTTATTTTTATCCAACGAAACAGAGACAGAAAATTATACTTCCCTCAGAAGTACCTGTTTGACAGCTGAACAGAGGAAAAATCCTAATTTTGAAATATACACGTATAAGCAACATGATATTATTGAGCTGAGGTAGTATTCATCTTTCATGGTGCATCACCTCCGGGCATAGCGTTAGGGTGTGTCGGCTTTTCCAAACATGTTTTTTCACCAGCGAAAAGGGCAACCTATATTATTGAACTAAATTGAATTGGCACATATATATCGCAAAAGGCGTATTTTCACGAATTTTCTGATTCCGCAAAACAGAGGGCGCATGAAAGTTAAAACAAAATATCCTTGCCAAATAAGTACCTGACGGATAGCTGAAAAAAGGAAAATATATACTTTTCTATTATATATAGACGATCGTGACTGACGCTAATTCAAAAAGGGGAAACGTATTAGGCTGAAAATGGGTGACATGGAGTTCCCTGAATCTTCATTTCAGAAGAAACAATATTTTTCGCTAAAACCCATCAGGGGTCTTCTTTAAAGTCTCATTTTCCTGAATTTTTTTTTGATCCAACGAAACAGAGACAGAAAATTTAAACTTCCTTCAGAAGTACTTGTTTAATGACTGAGTACAGGAAAAATCCTGCTTTTGAAATATGTCTCCTTAGCATCGAATATTGGAGGAAAGTATTTCAAAATGTATTCTCCACCCTTACTAAAAGGGACACAAGAAAAGATTTACAGTTAGCACACATGGAATCATAGAAGTAAAGTTTTTGATAAAAATCAAGACTTTCGACCCCATATATCAGGTATTTCATCGGGGACGTAATTTAAATACGTGTTTCCCATTTCGCAAAAAATGAATGAATTAATCACTAACCAAAGTAATGGAGCACCGAAGGCGCTTGTATATATATAAATATTATTTTAAAGATATCATTAAAATGTGAACAATTGACATCTACTCTTCGAACCTCACCTGATTTGAAATTATCAATATGCGAGGAAAGCCCATGCTAGCATCTCTTCCAGTAGTCTAATTCAGTCTCTCCAGATACGTAATTTCATCACACTTTTGAGTATCATGAGATTGGTATTAATAATACATCAAACTCATGACTAATTTTTTTCATTATCAATGTAATATTCTCTTATGTTCATGTCTTCGGGGAAAAGAGATAATGAACTTCTGTAGCGAAAGTAATATTTGCATATTTAGGAAAATTTACTGCTAAAATTCTAGGACCACTTGGCTTGGACAGACCCCTATCCCCTATAAAGGCTTATGAATTCTGCTTGAGGGAGTATAATAGAAACCTATACAGAGCCCCCCAATAATAAAAAAATGGAAAACGACGTTAGGAATTTCCTTAAGCGCAGTGTTTTGGCAGGAGAAATTTAACCTGATTTAACTGACAGCCAGGTCACAGCAGCTAAGATTTTTTCATTTCAAGTTTATTTACAGGGTCCTCCCGACATTCCGTTTTCTACACCTCAGCCGGTTTGTAGAAGCTCCTACATGTCCTTTATGTGAAGATAGCCATACTCTGACTCATATGATCTTTGATTGTCCGATGTCTAACGAAATTTGGATTGCCCTTAGAGATTCACTTCTTACTAGACATTTCATATTCGTCTGTCATGTGGAAAAGAAAAAACCCACACTCAATCAATTACTTCATGCCATTAAGAAACATTTCCGTGTGGGAAAACTCATAGCATATTGAAAAGGGAAAGCTTTGAACTTTAATCTACTGTGGACTCCATTAAAAAGTTTCCTCGAGAGGCAAGAACGAGTATCCCGTGAGTTGTCCCCAGCAATGCGTACTCCGCATCTAGTCACATATGAGATTCATCATCACTCACATTACCTCTTATTTTCTTTCTGTTGCCTCTCCCCTGGATAATGGTTACTTACCCTCCCCTTTATGTCCTTGTTTTTTTTAATGTAAAATCAATCATCCCCTTAATTTTCTTTCTCATTTCGTTGAACTGCTTCAGGTTTTTTTCCCCTCACTTTCTCATGACCTAACCCTCTCTGTTTTTCATTCTCCACTTTTTCTCCATTATATTTATCTTCATCCAGTTCTTATTTACGTATTTCCCCTCCTTTTTGGTGTATTTTTTTGTGGAATTGAAGATTGAAGAGACGTTCGAAAAAAAATAAATAAAAGAGGAGGAATGCTTATTCATGGCAGTTATTTTATATCAGTATTTATTCACTAATTCGAAGGAAATGGGAAGAAAATTACGATTTTTTTAAAATGAAACCTTGTCTTTCGTTAGCTTATTGCTCGAGTTCGAGGACCGGAGACATCGTCGATGAAAATCATTGGCGTAGCATGTATGAAACAGTGTGTGGGGTGAGGGAAGGGGGCTCGAAACTGCGATATCATGCATTTCTGGGGTATTTTCCCTTTATTTTACTTCTACTCCTTAGAGGTTGTTGTGGTGGGGTCTCACCTGGTGCTCCGGACGATACGCCGCTGATGAAAATAGAAAGAAAAGCAGCGGTATAAACTTGAGTCAACAGTGTTCGTTCCAAGAAGCAGACCTTTCTTCAAGTAGACTTTGAAGGGAATAATTGAATTTACGTTAAAGAAGTTTTGAGGCTTCTGAGCAAAGCGCAAAATGACTCAGGAAAGATACTTTCATCAATGACAGGGAAGGAACTGTCCACTATCTATAATTATTCATCTTCAGTAGGGGGTCGAAACCCACTTCTTGTTCGCATCACAGTACAAAATACACGAAAATCAGTCATGAGTTCTTTGTATCCCCATTGGCGTATCCAAGGGTTATGACCCCTCCCCCCTCTCACCCTTCACTTGGGATATGTATTACAGATTCGATTCTTAAAAAAAAAATTTTTTTTTTACTATAGAAACAAGGTGGATTATCATTTTTTCATTAGTCAATCTTCCCATTTGAATTTTCTGGGCAAGCTAGTATTCCTCTCATCCGATCTTTGCTGCCCCTTTCGAGCGAGATGCTCTAGGTTTTCCGCTCTCAACCGTCGGCCCTGAATATCATGTAGACTTTGGGCTGAACACAGAAAAGAACCATATGCAACAATTCATTGTACAGTAGATGGTACCCCTGCATGAAATTGCATAAAGAGGGGAAAGGATGAATCCAGACTCGGTAGTTAATTTGTTATACAAGTACTGTACAGGTATATCGCAATTATGCTTTTTTTTGCTTTTTTGCCAAGCTAACTCGGGAAAAAACCCTCAGAATCCTGATTGTGTCCTTGGAGATAAGTGATATCTGCCGAGAAGTTAATCAATTTCGCTGAATCCATATTACTGCCCTCGTTCGTGTAAGGCAGGAGTGTCAAGCTCAAATCGGTTGTCGGGTCGCATTTCATACCCTGCGGATGCCTGCAGGCCGCACCCATACTTTTTTCAACGAAATTTGTGCTGATAGTTAATGCAATTGGATATAACAAGAACAGACGGCAGGGAGGATGAACCTCATCAGCGGGCCATATGTTTCACACCCCTGGTATAAGGCAATTCCACCGTCACAAAAAGGAGCCACATAAATGCCCCTTCTCCGAACGTTGTAAGCATGCAAGACTTGGCGAGAAATATCCCCAGTGAATATGTAAATTGCGCGAATCTTGATTTTCAACTTCGTGGTATGTACAATCGGCACAACGATGGAACTTACATGAATTACTCATTTCAATTCTTAAACTTCAATTTCAAAGGCCACTGGCGAAACGGTGACTAGGAAACGTTGCTTTTGTTTGCCACTAATTCTGATACCAGCGGGAATGATGAAAAAAAGTCCATTCAGCTGCAAGTATAGAGTATACTTTTCCAACGACAAAGCTCCGAATTCCATTGAGGAAAATGCCTTTCCAGTACTAAATGGAATATCATGAGAGTGAAAATATTCATTGTAGTTGAATCGAAATATCATTCTTAAAACTTGACGTATGAAAGGTTCACAAACTGAAAGCGTTAACGAACTAGTGAAAACGAAAGTGTAATTCGGTACGCAAAATCATGAAAGGGTAAATAAAGACCGGACATAATTTTCAGGTATATAATCGAACTTCCAGGGAAAACGGATCGAGGAATCATTGTGCCCTTTGACACGAAGACGGACGAGGATGGTCTCCAAAAAATTGTAGTATGCTTTTTCCGGTGCAATGTTTCTACGGAGAATGAGCGAGGGAAGAATTGAATTCGCGAAACACGAATTTTCACAAAAGGCGTCACGACGTCTCGGAAGTAGAGAGATGAGGAAATTTTTGGACTCAATTTAACATGTTCTGTGGCAAGGAAGATGGCGTAAATTTGACGTTTCTGCGGCCAAGGGTTGGGGATATACTGATTTTTAAAGAGAGGCATGCAAATCATGACCTTTGACCATTCGCCACGGTCAGGTGCTTGACCTGAGAGTGCCAAAAAGTGGCTTCAAGGCCCTCCTTTGGGGTCCTCTACAATAATTATGAGCCAGAATTTGATTCTAGGGGGTCCATTTTCATCTTCCCTTAGTACCTTACCGTTGCCACGAAGCGCACCCGTCATCATCTCATCTTGTAAGACGTTTGCGTTCATGTTTCTCATGATCGTACGCTTGCTGATGCAAAGGCCATTCCCGATCGAGAGACTCTGCAGAAGCATTGCGATAGTTCCAATTGTTAAGTTCTGTGCGCGCGGAGGGAGTCCCACGGATTGAGAACGTTGAGGAATTCCACATAAAATTCTACCCAATACTCATGAACATTCTGTTCTCTTTCATGCCATATGTAAAAGAGCATGATGTACGGGAATGCTTTACCTGGACCACCTGGCCCATAGTTGAAGAACCGGAGATGTACTTCTTGTTCCGAATTTTCACGCATCGCTGCATTTGAAACGCTTCCTCCGCATCAAAATCGTAGAATTGAGCATACGCTGGTTTCTTATTTTTATTTAGCCGAGGAACGACACCATCAGAAGTTTGTAGGCTGTTCAAAGCCAGATGATAGGCATCACCGGATATTATGAAACCGTATGGACCATTGGCAGGAATGTCAAGAATTGTAGCATCGAAAGAAGCAAACGCGTTTGCGCTGTTATGATGTCTGTTAACACCTTGCGTACAGCTCACCGAGATCTCCGTTTTTTATTGCTTTCACCAGTCCTTTTGGAATTTGAGACTTTTTTGGCCTATGGCCGAAAAAGTCATGGCCTTGCAGGCATCGAGCTTTAGGCTAAAATAACTGAGGCTTAGGTTCGAGTGCCGGATCGGGTAAAATGTCCGATACGCAATGTGTCAAGCGCAAAAATTGCGCGTTTGTATTGTATTTTCTCCACAACATCGTTTTGAAATCGGGCGGATACTCAAATGGGTTCGTATGGAACACCTCACCATAATGATAACAACTGTGCCGCAGTGTTCTTCTTTCCGTCCTTCTTTCTTCGCTTCAAAATAAAAAGCCCGGTGGTGTTCACCAGAGCATTCCACAATCATAGTGCTGAGATTGTTCGGAACGGCTGGAATAATGTTGGGCGTCCCGACCACCGCAGCCAGTATTGGATGGTGATTCGATGCGAACACGCGCTGCTCTACGCCTAGCGTTCACAGCCTCACGTTGCACTGCGGTTAAGGCGGCCAAACGCTGCCTCCATTCCGCTCTCCTCTCGGCATTCACATCTTTACAATGTTCACTGATCAGTGGAGACCTACACTGCCTCGCCGTTTTCGTTCAGAAGGCACATCGTATCACATGTATATTATTAAGCTGCTTAACCCTTTCGCTGCGACGCTCGAATATACTGGAGCGCAAATTGTTGTGCCAACAATGTTTCCTACAGTCTATGGCATTGTAATTATGTTTCTATATCTTGAGTAAACATGTTGCACCCAAGAATGTAATTGTGTATTATACAGGAAACTTCCAAATCCCCTTAGCAGCGCAATGTTTCACACTTACGATGCGCAATGCATGTGAGCTATTTTACCAGGCAGTGCTGGCATTTTCTAAGAGTTTTGTGGAATTTATTTCTCATGGATTTATTCGATGTCCTTGCTCTCTTTTATTGAATTGGCCCTGGTCTTTTCATGCACATTTTTCAATTGAAGGAGATTAAATGGGAAAACTCTTAAGGTCTCGCCATTCAAAGCTGTTGGATGCTCCAGCGTATATTTACGTCCCCCTCACCATATGCGCTACAATATGTGAAATGAACAGAGATGGCAAGTGACAATGACAATTCAACTTTTCGCAATGAAATAATCCGTCTTGCTTAGTCAACGACAGGGAGAGGTATAAGGGTCGTAGGACTCTCAGCTACTACCTAGCCTAGGACCTGGAAAGGCGAAGGTTTGTAGTCCTGTTGGATACGTAGCCTATATCTTGGATGGGCAAAAACCTTCATAGGTCAGAGGCTACACTAAACAAGGAACGCCTTGGCGTATTTTAATATGCAGTGTGTCCCATAAGTCACTATACCATTTCAAACTGCAATATTTTCCCAACTACAACAGCCAGGTCAATTTCCTTAGTATCGATGGAAAAGACGTTCTTTTGAATATATTTTTTTAAATAATGACTTGGAATGAGACTCTAAGAGAAGTTCCTTCAGAAACATGTCAGAAAGGTGTACGTTTTTAGGGCTATTTATGGTACACATTCTTGAATCCTCTTTTACGAAAATTCCCAAACGTCATGTTTTCCCCCCTAATTCCAGAGACCTGAGAAACAAATTTTTATTATTAATTTCCTTTAATTTCCTTTCGCTGTAACGAGAAAAGGCATCAAAATTGACGCTCGAGCAACGTTCCTTCGTTGCTACCTGGAACGGAGGTTTTTGAGAGTCTCATCCGAGCGCAAGGGAAGTTTCGGCAATATTTTGGTGGCGATCATCATGCCAAATGTATTGATATGGGCGGAGGTCATTTTGAGGCACTTTCAAACTTCAGAAAAACTTCCATTTTTGACAAAGATAATTCCATATAATATGCTATCGTTAAGTCTTTCTTTTTTTGCCAACTGTTTAGCAAATATGAATTTTTGAAATGGTATAGTGACTTATGGGACACCCTGTAGTATGGCCTGTAATACTAGTAAGGACACTGAGTCCCCTATGTACTTTATTTCATGGAAATAAATACCATAGTGAGAATGCTATGAAATAATGTATACATAATGTAAGAGTAATGAAGTAGTTGAATCAATTTCATAGGAAACCATATTAAACATTGTCAATGCCACAACCGCCCAACTTTGGTAAATTCGTATCATTTCGATACGTGACGAACGCAACGAAACTAATGTCGTCAAATCGATCTTGGAATGCTCTTTCACATGACGCATGATACATATTTATATCTGTGTCCACACATCTTAAAAAATGAGGTCAAATTTTACTAAAATCACAAAATACAGTCGAATCCGGTTAATTGAACCACCGGTTAATCGGACCAGCCACTTATTCGGACCGAATCCTAAAGAACCGAAACAAATCCTATTGCATAGGGCATGTTCGTGTAATCGGACCAGCCGGTTATTAGGACCAAAATGATCGCGTCCCGATGTGGTCCGATTAACCGGAATCGACTGTATAAGCTATTCCACATTCATTTTCGACATGTGGGAATATAAAGAAGCCAATGCTACTTATATCATGAAACTGAACTATACGTGGTCTCTTACAACTGCAAATTTGGTTCTATAATATTGACTCCCACAAAAGATAATGGGGTGATGAAATCATGAAAAATTAGTACATCTTGAAAAAAGCATGTTATTCAGGTTTCTTTTAACCATTATTTTCGTAGTAACGTTTACATTTTACTGTTTCAGACTTTCTAAATAAGCCATTTCAAGTATTTCTAGCTAGTATTGTTTGAGAGTTATAAAATTCCCCTGAGGGTTCACATGTGCCTAAAAACCAATATTTTTAAAATTTATATCTACTTCACCAATGAATAGAAAATAAAATATTTCTGATTTTGTTGGTTCATGTAAGTCCTGTTTTCTCTGAAAAGTGTTCAACTTTTTTTAAGATGGTCGAGCGTCATCCCTCCGTCACTTGGCATGGAATGGTCCTTGTGTATTTGTCGCATTTGACTTTCCTAATATCGAACATGCTTTTCCGTAAATCCCGACATCCAACACAGAGACTCTTTTGACTTTCCTTATCGTATTTGACTTCCGTTTTTCCATATTTGTCTCAGAAAACCTCTAATAATCAAGCTCTTTTTACCAATGTATCGATTGGGACCGCGTCCTCATACTGATCGGCATTCTCACAAGGATAATGACTGCCGTGTGTGAAAGCAACGGGACCCCAACTGGATGGGATAGAACAATATACGATCCACGAATATTCCATACGATCTCAACCAATATTAATAGAAACTGGCGCCCAGCCATCTCCGATTGGACGATAAAAATTCTCAGCGATTGCAGTCAATCTGACAACCCCGTTTAGAAATAATAACGTTCATCGAATCTTTGGTATGGGAAATATCGTCCCCCGAACTTCGGGGAAAACGGAATAACCCCATTTACGGCTAAATTTCCATCTAGGTAACGGTTCATCGTATGGAGGCATGTAATAGCCAACCAGAGCTCTTTTCTGAAGGTTAACAACTCGTTTATATATCTTTGGAATTGCAATGTGACTTCAGCACCATTGTTGTGTTTTAAAATGTGAACATTTATGCATATTTCACCCCCCAATATTCCTATGTGTTGAGGGGAAAGACAAAGGTCTCGTTACGGTAATTGCCCTCCTCTTCCAGTTGAGTCAATAAGAAGATAGTTACCGGTTTGACTCTTGGGCTGCCATATCGAGGAGAATTCATTTAAAAACTTAAATTTCCTCCTTTTTGGTCAATTTTTTGGTGAAGTATTTTTCGATGTGGAGGAGCAACTACGATGTCACGAGTAATAATAATAGATATGTGACCTTTTGAGCTCTTTCTAATGATGTATGATTTATTGTGACTTTTCGATGAACATTTTTTAATGTCAAAATTGCATACCCCAAGAATTCCCATTTTCATGCGAATGAACATAATACTTTTTCATAAATATTGGAATATCTTTCTGAATTGTAAATGCAAGTGTATTTGACATTTTAATTGTTTTCGTAAATATATATATTTTCCGAGTTTAACAAAGCGTTATTCTGTCAACCATGCTAGAAAAACGATGCCGAAGAAAGAACTCACAAGGGAGTGAGAGGCGAGCACAGCACGTTGACCATCTCGATTGAATAGCAGGGTCAATGAGGACGAGTGGAATGGAAGAGAAGTCGTCGAGAATACTCGAGGGATACGGAATTCCGTTTAATGAGTTCTCATGAGCCTGACACTATAAGGAAGGGGACAAACGTATCCCTTGCATCGATTCACTACGATGCTGGAGGTTTCTCCAGTCCTATGACTCAGAAGGGGCTCGGAATCTGACGCTCACAAGGACGCCCACGAGCAACGACAGATACGAATGCAATATGTACAGCGGGCCGAGTAACAGCAGGTGAGCCTACGTTTAAGAACCTACGTCTTAGATGCAGATGTCTGGTGAATAGGATTATGTGGAATCCAGCGCATTTGCATGTATAATGAGTTTCCTTATGCCATCAAACCCGGAAACCGCAGTGTCCCTAAGACAGTGAGAAAAAGAGCATTTCAAAATCCTCCTTTTCGGACGGGCAATTCACTTTTGCCTATATTGCTTGAGCTACATGAAAACAATATCTGGAAAACCGTCATATGAACTGTAAATGCTTTCTTAAGATTTTGACTCGTCTTAATATATTCTGCATCCATTCTTACTATCACCAAAAAAAAAACCAAGATGTCGAAAGCTACGCTTGAGTGCTGGGATTTGGAGGTGAGGCAATTGCTTGTGGTCAGTAAAAATTGCCTAATCGAATTTTTGGGAATATGGTCCAAGAAAATGAAACCTGATCATAGCAGCCCATCAATGTCATACTTGACTTTTACGATGTTTCCAAAATATTGATTGATATCTCCTTTACTAAATCCCAGCAAGGCAAGTGCAAAAAAGCCATTGGATATGGTGCCTAAAGACCCTTTCCGCGTTGGTCCGAAGAGGCCATATTACTCCAATACTCGGGGGAATATGGCCATTACTTGAAAACACTCAAGGCTTTCAAGAAAGTGTGAAATATGCTGGAACATGCTAAGTACCTTAACCCCTTGCGGTCATGTATCGGGCAGGACCCGACATAAAAAAGATTAGTTCCGGTCATATGTTGGGTGTCACCCGACATCACAAATATATCATTTTTGCCCGCCGTCCTTTGTTCGGACTCACCTGAAATTACTTTTTCCTGCCATTCATTTCGATATTTTACTTCACACGACATCTACCGATTGTATTTATCCATCTACCGACCGACATTTATCGATAAAGCCAGCGGTTCATCGACTTCTAAAAACTAATAATTTTATTTTTCAGTTAAAAGTAAATTTGAAATTTTAAAATGGCTTCTTCGTCTAGGAAGAGGTTGCGAGAAAAGGACATTATCGAAGTTTTGGAAGATTCTGAATGTGACGGCTCCATAAATTATGATGAAGTCGATAACTTGGAATGGAATATGATGGATGCTAGTGGTCGTGATGATTGTGATGAACCTGAAAGTGATAATGATAGTGACGTTGTAGATGATGTGTCGGACGTGGAAAATGATGATGATGGTGGAGGAAGTATTGATAGTGATTGGAGAAAATGAGACAAAATGACCAAGATTTTCCGAAACTGCCATTTACTGTTCTCAATGCAGGTTTTCTGGTGCCTCAGAATAAACCTAGTACTGAATTGGAGTTCTTCCAGATGTTTTTCACAGATGATTTGTTGGCTGAAAATGTAGCTGAAACAAACCGGTATGCGGCCGAAAAAATCATGAAGGAAACTCCTTTAAGGAAACAGTGCTTGTGGTGGACTTGGAAAAATGTGACACTGCTGGAAGTGAAGGCCTTTCTTGGCATGATAATGAATATGGCATTTCATGATAAATCAAGGAGTAATTTAGTCAAGAATGGTGTGATCGGCAACCATTCTTCAAGGACGCATTCAGTCGAACTCGCTTCCTGCAGATCTTCTGGGCATTTCATCTCAACTCACCTCCAGCCATTCCCACACCTGGTGTCTCCACAAGAAACAGCAAAGTCAAAAATGTCGTTCACTACAGCGACAAGAAATGTCGTGAAATTTCATTCCGGAGCAAAACATTGCTATAGATGAGAGCACTGTCGGCTTCAAAGGACGTATTATCTTCAAAATGTACAACCCCCGGAAGCCTAAAAAGTGGGGTCTTCTTGTTAATGTCCTAGCTGACTGCAAAACTGGGTACGTTAGCGCCTTTCTACCGTATTATGGGTCTCCAACGACTACTAGTCTCATCCGTCCAGATTGCCCATTTACCACCAGAATTACACTCCACTTGGTTGACATGCTGCTTCAAACTACGAATAGCACAGGTTTTCATTTATATACCGATCGGTTCTAAACCGGATGTGATTTGGCACTGGAATTGCTCAAAATTGGCATTCATACAACTGAGAAAATAATGGCCAATAGAAAAGGTTTGCCTGCTGAAATTAAACAGAACAAGAAGCTGAAACTGAAGTCACACGAAGTTGTGTGCTTTCGAAAATATGATAAGGTTCTGGTATTAGCGTGGAAAGACAAACGGAATGTCTTTGTTTTGTCGACCTATCACAATGCTAGTACTGGAAGTGTAACAAGGAAAATAACAAGAGCTGAACAATAAGTATTTCAGAAACCTTTGGCTATTATCGATTACACAAAACATTTAGGGGCCGTAGATCGTGCTGATCGCTATTGCGCGAGCTATCATTTCGCTCGAAAATCTCTGAAGTGGTGGCGAAAAATGTTTTTTTTGGCTGCTGGAGATCAGCAACGTCAACAGCTTCATTTTGTACAATGTGCAACGCCAAATAGATGGAATGAATCCAGTCAAGCATCTCCCTTTTAGAAAGTCTCTAATTCTGCAACTTCTCAGCGACGTGAGGAACACACATTCTAGCCAAAGAGGACGTCCTTCAACATTCGACAAGGAAGAACGCCTCAATCAGAAGCCACATTTCACTGCCAGCAATGAAAAGAAAAACACAAGATTATGCAGTCTGGAGCAATCGAAAAGTGGAGAGGAAGGAAAGGGACAATATTTTTCTGTGAAACTTATACAAGAAATTCAGGGCTTCATCCTGGCGACTGCTTCAAGAAATATCATACACTTCGAAAATATAAGTAATTTTAATTCCAATGTGATTATTTAATAGGAAAGTCTGAATTAATTTTTTTTGTTGAAAAAGTCGGAATAAATCATTTATTTTTGTTGAAATGTGTTTTATATCTTTTCATGAAATTAAATATGACCTGAGGGGACAACTAGTGGAAAATAAATATGACCGCAAAGAGTTAAAACATAATAGAGGACGCTCAGTAGTTGAAAGAAAAAAACACTAACTGTATTGAAGACAAGCAAAGAAGTCCAAATCATTCCTGTACTAGAGGAAACGTGAAAAGCATGACTGCCACGGTTTTTGCTCTTGAGCAACATATCAAGTGAACGAAAGATTATAGAGTGATTAAAGAAAACATCCTACCGTTTTCTATGGGAGAAACAGTTTCATGAATGCAGAAACAAAATTACATTGGTAATGCGATCGATAGTTGTCAGCTACAAGGTGTTGAATTTCTTGCCAGCTTTTTTCAGCACCCCTGCCTGAGTCGTGCAACGCCCAATTAGAGGTGAATTAAAGGCGTTTAGAGGTGGATCATTCCACCTCAAATGAAGTTATTACTTGTGCATAACTATCTCAAAATTCAATGAACTTCAAAACTTCAACTTTTCAAGGGACAGTTGGATCCTACTGATAGTTGACAGAGAGGTTCATGAGTCTAGTAGTTTTTTTCGTTTCGCAAGATGGCGTTGTATCCCGATAGACGGCGCTGTTGTTTATTGCGTGCCCGAGGGTGATTAAGGAAAGCTCCACGGTTTTCAAAGGGGAGAAAGTACGGTTCGTGTATTCGAGTAAAAACTAAAGTATTCCTAAACTCTTGATATTGGACACATAGGTGGTCTTGAAAAGATTGTCTTTTTTATGAACAATTCTCTAAGCCATGTATTGTCCCGTTTCGCATTTTACAGGTAGAGCAATGCATCTTTTTTTTTTCAAATCACCCTCGGTCAACTGGTCAACAAAAGCGCCCTTCATCGGGATACAGCGCCATCTTTCGGTAGTGAAAAAATACTCATAGACTCATGAACCTTCCTGTTAATTATCAGTAGGATCCAAGTGTCCCTTGAAAAGTTGAAGTTTTAAAGTTCATAGAATTCTGAGATGGTTATGCACAAGTAATAACTTCATTTGATGTGGAATGATCAACCTCTAAACACCTTTATTTCACATCTAAATGGGCAATGCACGACTCAGGCAGGCGTGCTGGAAAAAAGCTGGCAAGAATTTCACCACCTTGTAACTGTCAAATATAGATGGCGCATCAAATATAATTTTATTTTACTGCATTTATGAAACTGTATTTCTCCCATAGAAAACGGAAAGCGTTTTTTAAACTACTCTATATATTTGGAGACGGTGTCTGTAAGAGGAGTGATTAAGCATAGACTAAAGTGAACATGCGCTACGAGTGTGAAATACGAGGTCCTACATTGGAGGAAATACTTTGCCAAGTTTTTGTATGCATTCATAAATAGTGAAAAAAATTAAGAAAAAACCATTTTAACTTCCTTGTACAATACAAGGGATAGTTCAACCCATTACCTTATCTTTGGAGAGGGTGAGCAATGTCATCGGCAACTTTCTGAAGAGGGTCAAGTGAAAAATACGCGGCAGTGTATATTGTAACTGAGATTCTGAGTACTGTAAATTTACAGGGCAAAATTTGTACTTATGCGCAAATTTGACGTCACAAGACGAATTTGGCTTCCTGGTTGCCAAGAAACTCGGCAACCAGGAGACCAAACTGTCTAACAAATAGGAAAAAAGAGTTTAACTAGTCAGGAAAATATCAGGTGGATTGATAATGTAGGATCCATCATTTGTCATTTTGTAACCTTCGTCAAATTTGCGCAGTACAAGTACCACATTTGCCCTGTAAATTTACAGTACTCAGCATCTCAGCTTAATACACTGCCGTGCATTTTTCACTAAATCTTTTTTAAAAATACCCTTATTCAATCAAAACTATTAGAATACTAGACGCGCCTTCGGCGCTCTGCGATCTAGGGAAAAAACACTAATGCATTTCAGTTGAAGGCATCCGTTTTCGATGCTCACCCCTTGTAATGCGATCAAACTCCTTTCATTATGGGTTCAATTCCCACACCTTTATACGCATCAACCCAAGTCCTTCTACCTAGCCTATGACCTATAAAGGCGTAGGGCAAAGATCTCGCACCGCATGCCAATGGAAACAAGCTATCCGTTCAGATAGGCCGAGAAGTTCCTCGATGCCATTGAGTTGAGATCGATGTAAGCCTGAGGGTCCGTCCAAAGGTAAGATATGAGCCTGCTGAATCAGTCCCTTCATGGCGCGTACCTCCAATGTCGAACTGTTATCTGAAGTTTGGAAGCCAACAGCTGTTTGTTTTCCATACCGCTACCTATGAAGAAGAGAACGCATGAGAATGGTATTGGCCTAAGTGTCCATCCATGGGTTATACCTAGGCCTGCGAAATCAGCCTCCTTGAAATGTCCCCCCATGGTATGTACCTCCAAAGTCGGATTTTTCTGAACTACACATCCCAATAGCTAATAGCCCAATAGCCCAATAGCTACATCCCAATATAGCTAATGTGCACCAAGTTTCAGATTTTTAACTTCTCTACAACATGGTTAGAATTAGTGTCAGTCAGTCACGATCGTATATATAAATTAGATAATGGTGCGGCAAAAATACCTGGGCAAAATGGAAAAAAAAGAAATAATTAATTGAAAATGACCAAATTTTTACAATCAGTGTGAACAAAAACCAGTTTCCAATCTCAGGATCACAATAGAATCACTGGTTTAAAAATGGCCATTTCAGGCTTCGATGTGCAACTTGAATCTCTTTGGAAAGTTGTCAACGACTTTGCTCACCGTCTCCAAAGTTAAGCTGAAGGGCTGATTGTTCCTTATTTGCAATGATTGTTGTTTTTGTTTGAACTGAGGAGATAAAATAAACCGTTTGGTCCAATTACGCGATCACCTCATTAAATGATATTAATCAGGGTTCAGGTTAAACTGATCCGCCTAATGTTCTAAAAACTGTTTTCTGACTATTAGAGGTATATTAATTCAATATTTTAGGCAGTTTAGTATTCTGGTTGCCAAGAAACTCATAAATATATAAGGCTGTACTTTTTACGGGCACCCTGAACATAACCCAATTTACGTTCCTATATATATGTCACCAAAGTGTACGTGTATTTTACATTCTAGCGTTAGCGTTTCTAGAGTTTGTTTGACCTTCGGGCAAACAAACTCGCCATGGTCGCGCCTTCGGCGCTCCATTACCCTGGATAGCAATTAATTCATGTTTCCATTGGTAAATGGCAAACCCGTATTTAAAGACCGTCCCATTAAAACACGCGACATATGGGGACGAAAATCTTGATTTTTTCTTTCGAAATCATTACTTCTATAATTTCTTGTGTCCCTAGCTTGAAATCTTATCATGTGTCCCTTTTTGTAAGAGTCGAGAATACATTTTGAAATACTTCCCTCATATAATCTATGCAAAGGGGACATATTTCAAAAATTGGATTTTCCTTGCACTCAGTCATTGAACGGGTATTTCTAAGGAAAGTTTAAATTTTCTGTCTGTTTCTTTGGATCAAAAAAAAATTCACGAAAATGGGACTGAAAAAAAAGTGCCATGATGAGTTTTAAAATAAAATTTTTTTTCTTCTAAATTGTAGATTCAGGGAACTCCATGTCACCCAGTTTCAACCTCATTCGTTTCACCTTTTTGCTGGCAGAAAAAAAAGTATTTACAAAAGCGACCCACCGAAAAGCTGTGCTCTGAGGAGACGCACAACAAAAGTTGAATTTTTTCTTAAATCATCATCACGTCCGTTATGCGTGCGCCAGCTACTTTTCTATTCCTGCCCAATTCGCCGGGCCATGAAAAATTATTTAAAAACGTTACGTCCCCAAGAAATATGCCCCCCAAGAACATTTTGGAAATTTGGCATTATTCCTCAGCTCAGTGCGTTAGCAGTCACGTTCTTGGCAAGCTTCAGTTTCCATGTGTCTCCGTTTCATTGAAGCAAAGATAACTATTTGAGAATATGTTCCCCGAAAAGTGTGCCACTATAGCATGTAAAAGTAGAATTTTTCCTGAACTTAGCATGCGAATAACTACTTTTGTCAGTCAATCAGCTACTCAGGATAGTCTCTTTATAATAAAATAATAATTTTTTCTTTCCTTACCTTTCCATCAGGTACTTCTTTGCTAAGTTTGAACTTTCTAGCGCACTCCGTTTGGCTGGATCTAGAAAATAAGCCTTTTACAAAATATGTGTCCTAAGGCGTTTTAATCGAAAATTACCTCTTTTTTCTTTACCGAAATCAAGCCTCAGAGAAATACATGCCCACAAAGTTTCAACCTCATGCGTATGCATTTTCCCCTGTTGGAAAAACATGTTTGAAAAGCCGACCCATCCACACGCTATGCCCTGAGGGGATGCTCCATGAAAGCTGAATACTCCCTCAACTCAATAATATCATGTCACTCATATGTGTCCCAAGATTCACCTTTCCATTACTGTCCAATTCGCCACAACATTTTTCTTTTGAAACATCGCCCCTCGGAAAAATTCCCCAGAGATTTATCAAGACTTAATATTTTCCTTTAACTCCTTTTCTCAGTAGTCATATTAATGCAAAGTTTCTGCTTTCTATGCTCATCAGTTTAACTAATGGAATAAAATTATTTGAAAACATCTACCTTTGAAATGAATGCCTCCAGGGCATTCATTTCCAAAGTCTGAAGTTTTCTGCAGCATCCCAGTAGTTGGTTATGTACCAAGTTTCATCTTTCCACACTAGCTCAATACGCCAGGACAAAAAAAAATTTTTGAAAACGTCAGCTCACAAAAATATGCCCCCAGGGCATGTATCTAAAAGTTTGCATTTTTCCTGAACTCATCGTCATGGTAGGCACGTCTATCCCAAGTTTCAGCTTTCCGTGTCTCTCCGTTTTGCTCAAGCAAAAGTAATGTTATCGAGGGGGAATGAGTAACGCGACATGAATGCAAAAAAAAAGATAAAGGAAATCCAAGGAGTAGCCGGGAATTGAACACGGACCTTCTGATTGCCAATTAGATATGCTACTACTACACCATCGAACCCAGCGCATCCAGTCGATTCTCTGAATGCCATCCACATCTGTCACAAAATATATTTAAGAAAAACGTTTCCCCCCAAAATTTGTACCTCCAGGGCATGTAACTCCAAAGTCAGATTTTTTCTGAACTCTTCATCCCAATAGGTACATGTGTACCAAGTTTCAGATTTCTAAACTTTCTAGAACATGGTTAGAATCAGCGTCAGTCAGTCAGTCATGATTGTCTGAATATATTAGAAACTAGACGTCACACCATCACACGTGAAGTACATGATATGTATATGCAAAATTTACACCACGTCATCTGCATAAAACTTCAGCTGACCATCCTGCAGTTGCAGTAACAAGATTCCTCCCTAGATGGAACCCTTGTTCCCTGCATCCGACAAGTTCTGGCTTTCCTGTGATACTATCAGGTTTTCTTACTATCCTACTTTTATTATCCAATCTATGAATGGATATATGGAAAACATGAAATAATTATTACATATTTTGTTACTATATATGACTCAGGGAATCACCAAATGCTGAAGTTAAGCTTTTAATTACAGCAGTGCACTGGATTAGAGATGTGAAGAATCCCAGCCCCACAAATACTACATCTCTATTCTAAATGGAAGAGAGCTCCTCTGAATATCTACACCTTCTCCCAAGGTTCCAGTACGGGAGGAGGAAACAGGTAATATCAGTAATCTTTAGTGCTGGTGAGGATGAGTATTCGTGTACTTGTCCAACCACCCTAGAGTTCTGAAGTTTGGAAAAGAATGGGAGATACAGTGTATCAATTCTCTTCAAAGGTACTGATTGGCTCGTTAAATACACATGAATGCTAGGGCGAAATTAACATCAGCTTTACATAAAATGAATGTAAACATGCTGTTTGGAATGCAAACAGGAATGTCCCTTTAACGTAAAGTTTATTTGAATTTTACATCATCGTCTACGTATCACAGAGGTGACATTTCTGGAAACGTGTTGATATTATCTTGACAATGGTTTGCATAAAACATATATACAATGGACAAAAAGTTACATTCATTTCACGTAAACTAAACATAAACATGCTGTTTGGGAAGTCCTCAAAAATTTATTTCCAACTTCTAGGTAGACAGAACTTTCTGTCAGAAGTTGCCTCTTTTAGTAAAATGCCTTCTTTGCCAGTGCTATTCTGCTTGATATTTCCTTTTCTACTTGGTTCATACTTAGTTATCTTACTTCCAAAGTAGTAAAATTCAACCTCCTCAAACTCTTCGTTGCCCAATCTTGCCTTTTCCCCATCCCGTTTCTTCCACATACCTTCACCTTTGTTTTGTTCCTATTAATTCTCATGTTGTACCTGCCCCTTAGCACTTCCTCCATTTCATTTAAAAACATTTGTGTCTCTATCTTCCTCCGCTAATATTGCTATGTCGCCTACGAAACGAATCATGCTGACTTTCCATGAATTGTCACTCCTATGTCCATTGTTTCCCTGCCTGTCAGGCCCTGCCTAATTTGATATGGAACCACCCATATATTTTACTTAAATAGGGTCTTGGTGAAGAGTCCTACACACGATAGTCGCCTTACCTGGAGTGGCTGTCATTAGTACCTTTTGTCCTCATATTAATCATTTGGGTCAATATATGTAAAGAAGCATTTCGAAAATGAGAATGCTCCTTGAAGATACAGATATTGGGTGTTCTGAAAGAGTTAGCATTGCCTTTACCTGAACTGTATTGCTTTCATGGTAGTATTGGCTAATATTGCCTGCGGGGAGCCTGTTCCCCATAACTCAACTACTTTTCGTTGCTCCACTACTAGTAGGAACTCTTATCCATTCTCAATGACTCGTAGCTAGAATTGCTTTGGCGCGACAAATTTGGATGGAATTTGAAGTGTCAACTGGAAGCATACTCATATGAAATGTGAAGTTTTCGCGAAAAAACGATTGGGAGAGAAGATATTTAGGCAGAAAGTCGTTTGTCTTTTTTGCCTTACCCTGTGTACTGCATGTAGTTATATTTCCGCTCAAGTAAAAGGGGCTTATGATGATATTTAACGTTAGGCACACAATATACGAGATTATCTGAGAGGAGTAATGACTGCGAAAAAAAAACATTGGGAAGTTTTTGCCACCTCAAAATAAATTATGGATTTAACCACAATCCCAGATAACTTCGGCGCGACCTTATAAACTCCCTAGTTTCTACAATATGGATTGACATCACCTTTACACAGTTCAAAGAAAGCATATACAAAATAAAACAAATGGGTTTTGCTCATTTGGATCCTTTCAATGTTGGTCCCAAGGAGCCATTTTACCCCTCCTGTTTCCCCAACAGAAGGCCAAATATTACAGGATGACACTGGAATTTTTTACTTGACGAATTTTTTTTGGAGCTGCGAGTATATCCAGCGAGTATATCCAAGGTCCCACATATAAGGAACTGTACGCTGCCTGTACGTCATTACAGTGCCTCTATGAAATCAAGGATGTGTCCAGGTTACCCCTGATCGACATGAGTATATTCCCCATCCTGACTTGAATGACAAATTGAAAACACTGCATGCCAACTGCAAGTGAAGCGGTTACCGCTTTCCACGGGCTTTCTAGAGGGACCATCGAATAATTTTGAGGATTAGTTTTTGTATCCATGCTGCAATTTAGAAATATCCGCTTAATTTCATTGGGCGCATATTAGTTTCATGGTCATGAATTGAGGAAGTCCACGCAAATGACCTTCAAAACTTCAATTTATTTAAAAATCCTGCCAGAATTGGATTCATGAACAAATCACAAATTTTTGGCAAATGGTCGACAATTACTCTTGGATGTAACTTTATTCAAAATTCACACAAACTAAATCTCATTTCTGCTAATATCGAGATTATGTTGTGACGGACTATATTTCTCCAATGGCCATATTCCCCAAATTACCCTATCGAGCAAGTTGATCGCCTTTCAATTCCATGAAGTTTTTAAACATTCTTCTATATTTCAAACTTGATCACGAGGTTGGCATATAAATAAATATGCTGGAATTCGGCTGTAGAAAGCATCCGACTAAGCATTTTAAAATACAATAAATGTCACATTACTCGATTGCATTGGAAATACATCGATAGTCCGTGTTTGAATAAGCGAAAAAATCAGCGCATGGGCATGGACTAAGGATTTTAACTACCCAGGCGATTCCAGGTCGCAACATTCTCATGATGGGTGAGAAGGGGGGTGCCATATGGGTGTAAATGGTAGACGAGATACTCCAGAGCGTGCATGAGAGTGGGGGAGACATAATGGAAGGAGACGGCCGTGTCTGAACAACACTCGGGTCCTTCCGTGTATTTGTAGTGGGTGAATTCGAACAACCAGTCATAGCGGTAGTCTGCAATTGGGTTGAGTTGAATCTCTGGAGTGAAGGGGAAGAATCGCCAGCGCCCCAACTCGTCCCGGGAATCACCGGACTTCACTCCCACTGCAGACAGGCATTCCCCTGTTATCATTTGAAGAGAAAATGCAACGGTCATTATATAGTTCCAGTGACTCTTCAGCTGTTCCAATCAACTAAAATAAGAATCATATGAGATTGGCAGCTGGAAGGATCCCGTTTTAGTCTCAGCTTTTAAATTACCACATTAATGATGATTCAGTTTGACCAGCATTTGTTGAGGAATGTAAGTGAAAACACTACATGCTGGTGTAATTTCTTTGGAGATGTCTCTCCCACACTATTCTCCAAGGATTTAATTGAAACCTAATGGAAGGAAGTAGTCTGAGGAGTTGGATGCAGATTGTCTGCATTCTCCCGATGTAGGGTGATAGAGATTTACCTGGATTACGATGAGCCGTTTGGAAAACATTGGGAGTAAATATTTTTCCTGTACCATCAATAGTGTGATAAAAGTAACGAGACTTTGACTATGAAATCTAAGTATTTTTTAAATCTCAAATCATCCAGAAACTATGCTTCTTCATTCATCTATAACATATTCATACACATCATTACATCCTCTGTTAAAATACATTAATTCGGTATAGATAAAATAGCACTCATGTAGAGAGAAAAACAGAAGAGTATCAAACCGATGGAAACGTCTTCACCCTTCCCTTGAAGAGGACAGGACTTCGGATTTTGAAAAGCCTTCTCCACGAGTCTCTTCAATGCCTCACGGCTCAGCACATATCCTCCAATAAGAAAATAATGTAACACGTTATTAAAAATAATTCAATCGTGATTGCCTACGATGCTAGATTTCGAACATACGTTCTGACCTGCACCCCCGCTCATGAAACCATGGAAGCGGCAGCCAAAGTAAACAGGTTTCAAAGAATCGTGATTGTGTAGCATGTAGCGGAGATTCTCCATGACGACATATGTGTCATCATCTGCTTTGAGGAACCAGTCCGAATTATTAAGATGATGCTGGTACACGTATTTCCAGGCCGCATGTGATTTGTCCAACAGATATTGCCGACCTTCCTTCACATTCAATGCCACGGAAGGCAACGATGGATCTGCATATTCAGTAGTCGTGGTTTTCCATTATTTATTGCTGTTCTTTATTGAGAGAAGCAAAGCATTGGTATCGGACAAAGCAAAACTGAATATGTTTCCCGATTTTCCCCATTGAGTTAACCATTGAGGTTAGTTGGTTTGCAAAAAAATTCCCTTTAAATTGTGAAAATTGCAAAACATAAGCAGAAAGCCAAACGACATTTAGATGTTCTCCACATGAAACGTTACAGTGAGGAAGAATCCCATGATCTTAAAAATCTGAGTTTCGTTTCACTGTCAAACTTCTGCCGAGCTTCATTGCAATGAAGATACATAATCATTAAACCGTACCTTCCTTGGTGCTCATAAATAAAAGCTGATCGCATCGTTTTCCCCAGGTTGCTTTCACGTGCTTGGCTTTCTTCTCGTGATTTTCTGGCTGAGTCAAGATCCAACACAAGACACGCACCTTCCTCGATCGCTCTGCCACAAACTTCCTTTCAGCTGCTCGTAAAAGAACACAAGGCTTTCGAAACTTGAAGCTTAAAAAGAGAATGACCAGGTCATTAATAGGATGGGTAAGAACCCCATTGGTTGAGGTCTTGTTGATATTGGTTGAGGAAAACAACATTGGCACCCATGTCATGGCGATTCCAGGCCGGACCTGTCTCCTGCTTAACCCTGTAAATTGAGGAAAGCTCTGAGTTCCTCCTGACATTTTATTCAATTCATTTGGTACAAGAGTTGTTCCATAGGTATTCTTAACAGAATATAATGAAATTGCTTTCTATATCCCAATTATACGAGTGAAAGGTGAAAATATACAAGGTATTGAGGGGAAAGGAACTTTCACGTGCATTGGTATTCCCCACAAATCCATGCTTTAGTTCAATTACTGCTTTAATGGAATGGGATTTCAATGACACCTGTAGAACTTTAACATATATATAGGATTGAGATAGAATTAATGTCTTCATTAATTTAAGTTTCCTATCGAAAAGAATTATCATAAAGATTCCGACGTTTGGAAAGATTGCTCTGAATTAATTTTCCAACAAATTCTTCCAAAATATACCAATTAAGAAAGCCCATCTCATATACTGTATGTAGACGATCGTGACTGACTGACTAACGCTAATTCTAACCATGTTCTAGAAAAGTTAGAAATCTGAAACTTGGTACACATGTAGCTTTTGGGATGCAGAGTTCAGAAAAAAATCCGACTTTGGAGATACATTCCCTAGGGGCACAAATTTTGGGGGGAAACGTTTTCCTTCAATATATTTTGTGGCACATGAGGATGGCATCCAGAGAGCCAACTGGACGTCCGGGGTTCGGTGGTGTAGTAGTAGCATATCTGACCGGTAATCAGGAGGTCTGGGTTCAACTTCCATCCAATCCTTGGCTTTATTTTGGCTTCTTTTGCCTTCCATGTCCCGTTATTCATTCCCCCTCCATAGCATTATTTATGCTTGAGTGAAACGGAGACACATGGAAAGCTGAAACCTGGCATGGACGTGCCTACCGAGACGATGATTTCAGGAAAAATGTAAAACTTAAATTCCATGCCCTGTGGGGGCATATTCTTAGGGGCCGACGCTTCCATGTAATTTTTTTTTCCCTGGGTTATTGAGCTGGGGTGGAAAGATGAAACTTGGTGCATAACTATCTATTGGGATGATGCATGCAGAAAAATTCAGGCTTTGCAAGTAAATGCCCCAGGGACACAAATTTCAAAGGAAGGTGTTTTCATATAATTTATTTGCATTAGTTAAACTGATGAACATGGAAAGTTGAAACTTTGCATCAATGTGACTACTGAGAAAAGGAGTTAAAGAAAAATTTTAAGTCTCGATAAATCCCTGGGGAATTTTTTTCGAGAGGCGATGTTTAAAAAGCAAAATGTTGTGGCGAATTTGACATTAATGGAAAGGTGCAACTTAGGACAGGTATAAGTGACATTATATTGTTGAGTTGAGGGAGTATTCAGCTTTCATGGTGCATCCCCTCAGGGCATAACGTTTGGGTGGGTCGGCTTTTCAAACATGTTTTTCCACCAGGTGAAAATGCCTACGTATAAGGTTGAAACTTTGTGGGCATGTATTTCTCTGAGGCTTGATTTCGGTTAAAAAAAAGAGGTAATTTTCGATTAAAACGCCTCAGGGCACATATTTTGTAAAAGGCTTATTTTCTAGATCCATCAAAACGGAGGGCGCTAGAAAGTTTATGATTGGAAAAGTAGAACCTGATGGATAGCTGAGTAAATGAAAAATTATTCTTTTATTATATATAGAGGATTGTGGTAGCTCACTGACTGACACAAGTCGCTATTTGCGTGCTGAATTTAGGAAAAATTCTACTTTGGTGATACATGCCATAGGGGAACATATTTCCAAATAGTTCTCTTTGCTTCAATCAAGCGGAGACAAATGGAAGGCTGAAACTTGGCAAGATCGTGACTTCTGACGCACTGAGCTCGGGAAAAATGTCAAATTTCCAAAATGTTGGAATTTTGTGGAGGGGGATATTTCTTGGGGTCGTTATGCTTTCAGAGAATTGTTCATATCCCAGCGAATCGGGCAGAAATAGAAAAGTAACAGCTGGCGCACGTATAACGGACGTGATGTTGATTTAGGGAAAAATTCAACTTTTCCTGTGCGTCTCCTCAGAGCACAGCTTTTGGGCGAGTCGCCTTTCCAAATATATTTCTTACCGCCAGTAAAAAGGGGAGAAGTACAAACTCAAACTGGGGGACATGGAGTTCCCTGACTCTACATTTCAGAAGAAAAAAATATTTCGCTAAAACCCATCAGGGCACTTTTTTAAAGTCCCACTTTCCTGAATTTTTTTGATCCAACGAAACAGAGACCGAAAATTTTAGGGTAGTACCTGTTTGATGGCTGAGTACAGGAAAAATCCTACTTTTGAAATATGGCCCATTAGCATAGATTATAGAAGGGAAGTATTCAAAAATGTATTCTTCACCCTTACAAAAAGGGACACATAAAATGATTTAAAGCTAGGCACACCAGAAATAATAGAACTAAAGATTTTGTTAAAAATGAAGACTTTCGTCCCCGTATGTCACGTATTTTAATCGGAACGTACTTTAAATACGTGTTTGCCATTTCGCAAAGAATACATGAATTAATCACTCTTCAAGGTAATGGAGCGCTGAAGGCGCGACCATAGGTAGTTTGCTTGCCCGAAGGGCAAACAAATTCGCTAGTGAATATATACACTCTGAGTTATTGACGTGTTAGCATGGTTTGGCGCGTTACTCCTGAAAGTAGCTCGTTACAATTGCAAGTTCCATGCAAAAAGTAATTCGTTGCCAGTATGATGATTTACACCAAAAGCAACTAGTTACAAGAAGAAGTTACTTTTCCTGAACAACAATTCTGATCTTTCTGCGCCTTCTCATCCTCTTTTACAGAAGTTGGATGGATGTACTGAAAGCGAAAGTTACCCATGATGCCATGAAAATTTAATTCTGACCATCACTGCACTGGATAAATCCGCTTGCTGACTCTTTTCCCTGTGCCTCTTTCCGTCACATGGTGTCCTCAACAGGAATTATATGCAGATAATCAGAATATACCCTTCAGTTTTAAAAAAGCCCTTGGTGGTGGAAAGATCTACTCCAGCCGGCCAGCTCCAGCCGCCTATCATCAGTTCCAGATAGAGAAATGTAAAAAGCCGAAGTCATGTTTTCCTTTACCAGACTTCAACTGCACAAATCTAGACCATTTAGTGGTTGAAAATGAATTTTCGTTAACTTTTTTAAATGTACATGGTATTTTTTATGGAACAATCACGGAGATGAGGGTGCTTCGGTCATGAAATATCATGAACAGGATCAAGCCCAATGTTGTTAAATATGGTACAAATTCCCTTGAGAACCACTGTAGGCTAATTTTTAGGATGTGCATTTGGAAGCGCGAATGCTGAAAGTATTTACGGAGTCTAATGATGGATTGTTGGGAGGATGATAACAGGGCACTTGAAATGCGGCGAGGTAACCAGAGTACACCCGTCTGCCGAAGCCTGAAGAGTATCGGACAGATTTGAGGAGTGATGTGCCGTTGGAACCTCTCCTCAAATTAGATGCTGAAGTTCCCGCGACAGAATGTACCATGGCTACTAGCAAACATAAAGAGCACTTCACACATTAGTTTCCATTCATGCAGTGGCGTATTTTGGCTTAATGGTCGGTGGGGGGCAACAGAGTTAAAACCCACCCAAGCGATATCGGGAGAGGAAAGTATTGAATATTACCTCTAAGGAGGCGCAAGGCTGTGTCCCATTGGCGCCGGGGGGAGGGGGAGTTACCCCCGTAAAATACGCTTCTGCATGGATGGAACTCTCGACTCTCTCAACTCGTTCCTAACCTCCTGCACTTCAAAATATGTCTGCAGATACGGGCAAGAAACCTGCACTGAATAAACCATGGTTTCTCAAGGCAATTTCATCTCCCCGGTTTCCTCCCAAATTTGGCATCAATTAGGATGCATATCATCATGAGACTCTGGTTGTATTCAACATAATTATTTAATCACCAAGAAAAGGAACGTGATACAGTAACGCTACATACTTTCCCCATGAAAAATAACTAATTACCAGTTCCGTTACCTTCCTCTGAAAAGTAACTCGTTACCAAAATAGTTGCTAAAAAAGTAATTATTTACAGTAACGCTTAACTTTTACTTCGTTACCGCCAAACACTGCATGTTAGACATTTTTATTTCTCATAATTGTAAATCACAGGAACTCGTATGAAGAGAAAGAATCCTTACCGATCATCATAGAAGATGTTGTAGGGTTTATGGCAATCGATGGGGCAATTGGAAGAGAGCAGGAGGTACGCAGACAGGAAACCCCCCAAAACTCCACAAAGCAAGGCTCCAAGTGTTTTTTGCTTCCGAACTCTTTTGAATACATAAAGAGGAAATTGAATTGGGCAATTAATTTTTGCCTCTTTCAGAGGCTGGGTGGGCTGTAAGAGAAGGCAAACATGGAGAGAAAGACGGTTTTATGTCGTTGTTTCCAAAACGAAGCGCCTCTCCTTACACCATGTGTAAATTACAAATGATTTTACAGATTAGCTAGAAATACAGAAATCTGGAGAGTTATAGACAAGAAGAGTTATAGGGCATTAATTGGCAATGCATTCATGAACTTGAATCGCGCAACTGGTTGCTATACGAAGCTGACATGTGTCCCATTTAAATAAGGAATTTCAGGAAAAATGACCTACGGAAAAGTCATGCTGGTGGCGAATGAACATTACTGCATTGAAACTATTGATATATTAAACTTTTACAGCAAAAAGAAAATTTATTTACTCATACATTTTCTTTAGCTGATAAATATAAAAGAAACTCCAACACCGTTCGATAACAAGAAGCTGCACTACTTCACTAATGGGGCTGCCTTCCAGTACAAAAATGACGCAGAAAAAAAATTCAGAAGTCTTGTCATCCATTGCCAAGGTTTGCACATATATACTTCTTGGTATTTCTTTGTAACATCGCTTGGTAAGGGACCATGTAATTTGGCTGGTGACACCCTCAAGAGGTTGTCAGCCATTGCAAACTTCCAACTTCTTATGGTAGCCAAATCCTGACAGCCTCTGAAGGAAATATCAGATGAATCCAATAGCGAAACGGATCAAACTATATGAAACAGTTATAATACAAGTAAGGGTGTTATACTGTAAGTTCATGTAGAACTTTCTTTCATGTAAAATAATTATCATACTGAAAACGCCACGAAATAAATAATATTATAGAAATTAAGCTGTAGAACCAGTTTTCATGAGAGGCTATATTGAACAGAGGCCACAACCGCCCAAGATTAGAAAATTCATATCATTTCGATACGTGACTGTAACACAAAAAACGTATGTAGTGGAGCAGATCGTGGAATGCTCTTTCATATGACATGAGGCATATATTTATCTCGTTCCCCACATTGTAAAAAATGAGGTCAAATTTCGCTGTAATCCCAAAAAAGAGATAGTCGACTTTCATTTTCGACATGTGGAATTGTAAAAAACCGAATACTCATGTAATAAAACTGATCCTGAGCTGGACTATTCGCCCTGCAATTCAGGTTTTGTTATGTTGACTACCACGAGATATAATGGGGTTGTGAAATTCTAAGAAATTGGTACCCTTCGAGCAGGACATGTTATTCAAGTTCATACTATCCCTTATTTTCTTGGTAACAGTAGGATTCTACTGTTTCATACATTTTATGTGAGCCATTACACGCATTTGTAGCTAGTGCAGTTTGAGAGTTACGAAATTCGCCCGAGGGGTTGCACGTGCCTGAAATCGGATATTTTCCTAGTTCATGTATCCTTTACCATCGGAAAGAAGAAAAAAAAATTGATTTTCCGGTTTCTTGTAAGACCTATTAACTCTGAAAATTTGTAATTTTTTTTGAGGTGGTGGAGCGTCATCCCTCGGTCAATTGGCAGGGAACGCTCTCATTCAGCAGACGTGCTTCGTCTCGTCGATCATGTGGATCATGTATTAATAATGTGGATTTCACGCAAGTGAATTTTACTTTTAAGGTAAGTAATTTACTTTAATTTGGGCTACCAGTGAGTACTGTATAAATACTGTTACCAGTAAATAATGTGTAAGCTTTGGCCTATTCGGGTCTGAGCTTATCTGGGGGAGCAATTGCGTGATTATTGCTAGTTGACAACTTAAACCAATACACGGCTACAGCACAGTATTAATTAAATGCGTTTTTATTAGCTTTTGTTTTTGATGTCTCTCTCTGTGTCTGTCATTCAACAGGAGAAGCAAATTCTCACTTACCATGACCGGTCCGAGTAGGCCCAAGCTTACGCATTTTTTACAGGTAACAGAAGAGAAAAACTAGATAACATTTATTTCCTCAACTTAAAAGTTAATCTAATTGACTGGAAAGACGATACGAAATATATCTTTTTTTTATATTTTTGCCACGTTGGAAATAAATATTTGAGTTAATCATCTAGGGAATAGAACGCCGAAGAGCGCGACAATAGCTAGTATAACCATATGCTTCGGTTAACAAGGCTGAAACTGCAAACCATCATTATAATGTAAAATCCATTACAAAACATGATTCACATGGTACGCATTTGATCATTACATCGGTGTAGGATGCGAACATCACATAATTGAATTCATCATCACATGACAATAATATTCGGCATGCTGCAAACATAATGCCAATAATTAATCATGACTGTGGGACTATTGTTTATCTCAACATATTCAGAACATGTACATGTTAAAAAATAATAACGATATGACTAGGCTAAAATAATTATGAAATATTGTTAATATTGTGACGGACAAGGATGGCATCGAGAGGCTCAACTGAATGTCCGGGGTTCGGTGGTGTAGTGGTAGCACACCTGACCGGCAATCAGGAGGCCCGGGTTCAATTCCCGGCCGTTCCTTGGGTTCTTTCGTCCNAATGTCCGGGGTTCGGTGGTGTAGTGGTAGCACACCTGACCGGCAATCAGGAGGCCCGGGTTCAATTCCCGGCCGTTCCTTGGGTTCTTTCGACCTCTCATGCCGTCCGACTCCCGAAGTTCCCCTCCGTAACAATATTCTATAACTCGTGCATTCAAGTATCAATGAGGCAGAAATGAAAAAAATCAGCGATGGCGTTTTTGAGGAAGAACATTTTGTTTCACCCACATCTGGGAAAATAATGAAATTCATCAACTAATATTAAATTAGGTACGAATTATATGAGTGCAAAATGACACCTAGCCGTACATGAATACATATAATTTAGGAAAATATGCTTAATTGAAGATGGGAGAAACATTTAACTGACGAAAAAAATCGTATAAACAAATTCAGCAGTGTCCCTGATATTGAAAAATAAAAGTATAAATTTATAAAATAAGGACCGAGCTCATTTCCATATGTTTACACGGTAAGTACTTTGACTTAAGTGATAAAAATATTTTCAGAAGTGCATGCATATAATTTTTAGAGATTAAGGAAATTGAATGCGGGGGAAAGTACTGATTTGGCAATTCGCCCTTTTTAGAACCCTGCATTCAGGATTTTTTAAATCCAAAACTATTGTAGATGAAGAGGTGAAAAAGCTACCATGTTTCATCTCATGGATGGGATGACCGCATATATTTTTTTGAAGAAAATGGAGAACTATGACTTGAATGTTCCTGCCTAATAAGGAATGGAACCACCACATATTATTATGTTTCAATATAAACCCTAGTAGCACATAATATTAAGACAACCTTGATTTAACGTTGATTCAACATCTGTACCTTTACCCAATGTTGAATCAATGGTGATTCAATGTTGTGTGCCACAAGGGAAAAAGGCCCTGCCAACTCTACTCATATGAACTTAAAACCATTAGTAACGGTAGATTTCGACATTTTAGAATAACATTTGGCTTCATGACGCGGTACTTTATCAACAACACTGGAACATCTATGTTTAAGGCAAAACTCACGACTGGGAAAAAGGGGAGCGAAGCATTGGCACAATCTCGACAACGCTGCAGGATCAATGAAGGCCAAACTAGAGTAATACACGTCGTGGGAAGTTCCGGAGTACCACAAGTCCGTCCAGCATAGTCTTCATGTGTCTGACGATATACAAGGGGTTAACTCCATCTGTCACATCATCACATCCATTCCTTCCATGACATCGACAATGATGGAACTTGCTCCTGTTCTATGGCTTTAACAAAGACGCGGATGATGGTTTCACATGCGAAGAAACGCCCGTGAGGAACAGCAATAAATAATTAAGCATGCGAAAGGAACAGCAGGTGAGCCTGCGTTTACAAGTGTATCTTCCAAGCGCATATGTCGCCTTGTGAATGGTGCGACCTGGAATCCAACACATTTGCATGTGTAATGAATATATGCATTTCCCAGACTATTAAAACACGGTCATTGGCACCCCTGACGACGCAGGCTGCCTGACAAATTTCTAGGATAGGATCCTTCGGTGTCCCTTCTCTTTTTAACTTCCTTTAGCCTTGCCCCATACCTGCAGGCTGTCTCTAATAATTCGGACTCTCATTTCTATGTCCCACGCTTCTGGGTCCAAAGGTTGGGCATTTTCTGTTACTCTTGGGTAGTTTCGGACAATTTCGGCACCAAATAACTTCTCTTACTCTATATATATACATATATACAAATAAAAAAATAAATCCTTCCACGGCACCTGCCGGTATTGGAGATATGAGGGGGGATGAACCACATCCCAGACCTTATATGCGTCTAATTCTAAAGGACACGGCGTAGGATGCTGGCCGTGCCCAAGATTGCTGAACGCTGGAGGATATCCAGTGA
>CAJPEV010000335.1:119119-138331 GCA_905338385.1 Darwinula stevensoni | reverse complement strand
GAGATTATCCCTTTACCTGGTGTGGGTGGAATTAATCATTTTTCTAGCATTGTCAGGGAGGCGTGGTGTCAACAAGGATACAGTTCACGTCGAGATAAGCCGTGTCAAGATAAGGTGAATTCAAGTTCGGACTCCAAAGGACTCCAAATTTAAAAAAAAAGTTAGAGAACCTTAGCACATAAGGTCCGTCCGTCAACGAGTACGACAGCAACGTAAAACCGGCTGTGTCGGTTTGTAGTCCGGAATGTATGCAAGGAAAACAGTCTCTCAGATATCGAGGACGATTTAATGTGAAACGGAAAAAGTGTTTTTCGCGATGGAATCGGGGTGTCGAACACGTTCTGAAACAAAGAATTCCACTCCGTATTGCTTGTCTCTATTTTCCTTTATTTCCCGAAACAGACTAATTGTGATGATAGTAGGTGACCAAATTAGGTGAAACGGTGACGTAGAGGTAACCTAAGAGGCAGCCTAATCGAATAATGACGTGGAACGCGTCCTCGTTCCTCGCTTCCAAAATTCTTCAGTTCAGGAGATAGCGGCAGCAACGGTGTCCTTAATTGTCCGTCCCCTCGAGTGTGGTGAAATCACATCCCTCTCTCGTCTCCCATTCCCCAGGGTTCAAATGCAGACGCGTATTCCAGCCGTGATGAATGCACAACTCGAGGCAGGCGCCCTCGTTTCTCGAATTGCAGTCGGATTCATCTCGGTCTCTTAGCCTGGATATCGAAAATACCCTTTCGCCTGCCGATCGGTGTGTATGTGAGTTTCGTTTTGGTGATCCGACTCTCCCCCCTTCACGTACCTCTTACGTATCTCCCCGTGAAGTGCACGTTGGCAACGGGAAGGAATTCCCGGCTTACAGGATATAAAGCAAGAAATCCCGCCAAGAGGAGGGATGGCCTTGCATTAGACGTGGGTCGGAGGAAGATCGTCCCGACCTGGCCGAATCCCGCTGCTCCGACTCCGCGCTGGTCCGAATCGAAACATAAAGACACGAATCGGTTCGCTCATGCGTTCAGAATTCGCTGCTGCGCGCTGTTCATCACCCATTCTAGCACAACGACCACCACGGCTAGAATTTCTCGAAGTACCTTTTTCCGCAATTCGCACGCAACCGCGGTGGCAAAAGTGTTTTCCAAGACGCCGCCGATCGTTTCGTCTGCGGCGACTGCAGTCATCGTTTCTTCTTAGCGTTCGACCTCGCCATCGCGAAGATCGTCACCGTCAATGTCGACGGGAGGAGCGGCCGTTTGCGCGACACATCAAACAAAGGGTTCACGCTATTGTGTTTGAATTCATAGATCGGGAAACCTAACAAAAAAAATCGGGCATGAAATGAAACGCAAACAGGAAAGCGTTGCATGGTTGCGACGGCGCAACCGCAACTCGTGACCTCAAAGAAATACACTTCACAGTAAAACAATGGATCAGCAAAGAATGCATTGAAGGGGTGAACCTGCAGTCAATTGGTGGAAACGCCATACGCGTTCACATTGAGCCGGGTCAAACAATAATAGGGGCTATGCCATCTTATCTGTATAGACTTCGTACCAAGTATGAAGCCTATATAGATAAGATGGCATGGTCTGTGACCCAGAATGGCATAGCATCGGAGGCCGCGCTCATTACGAGTGACAACCACCGCAATTTTCGGCCTCATTCAATTAAAGTGTTCGGTTTTGAAGAAAGGGGTATATTATACAGGGTGATTTTTTTATTCATAAGACCATTATATAATTTTATGATCTTGGAACAAATAGAGACAGATGCCTGGAATTTTGCATCAAGTATCCATACATATGGTAAAGTTATACTCCATGAAAAAAACTTGCTCAATGTGTGCAATTTTATGTGCGCAATCACCTGTCGTAGGGATGGCATGGAATTCTGCACAACTGACTGCGGAGTATCCCGAGAAATGGAGTAGACCTCACGTTCTGTGGCCGCCTTCAAGTCTCCAAACGTGCATGGGTGCATGGATCTAACCTTGACTCTAAGACTTTGTCCTTTGGGTCTTCCCAGAGGAAATAACCGCATGGACAGAGATTGGGGGAAAATGGTGGGCATAAAAATCCACCGCTGTCGACATCAGGAAATCTACTCGACGGCATTCTGGTACCGGACTTCTCTTGCAGGAAGCCTAACGCAACGTTCGCTGTGTTGGCAGGCCGCGATCTCAATCCGTGTGACTATTTTCTATGGGGATACCTGAAGGACAAAGTTTTCGGCTCAAGGTTAGATCCATGCACGTTTGAGACCTAAAGGAGGCCACAGAACGTGAAGTTACTCCATTTTCCTGGATTCCCTGCAGGCAGTTGTGCAGAATTACACGACACCCCTACGACAGGTGATTGCGCACAGAGAATTGCACACATTGAACATGTTTTTTTTTATTATCAAGTATAACTTTCGCATGTGTATGGATTCTTGATGCAAAATTCCAGACATCTGTCTCTATTTTTTCCTGGATTATACATTTATTTAATAGTCCCATGAATAAAAATCACGTAATAACCATATGTATTTTCCTATTTCTATAATAATTGCTATTATTTTCATAATCTCAAAGGGGAACGGGTGGGGGAGAGAGAGAGAAAAGTTTTGGACGCGTCAAGGAGGAAGATCGAGAAAATTGTGCAAATGTGATTAATGCTGCCAGACCAGTTGGAATTTGTGCATATCAGTCATTTCCTTTCAGAGAAGATTCACTTGCCTCGCTATGAATTCAATCTTCGCTTTTTTTTACGATATTCGAAATCTTCATCAGGCGGTGGAATACTCGGTACATCTTCCGCGGGAATCCCAATTTTCAGGAAGAATACACACTTGGCTTGACCGAGAAAAGGTTGGAAGAATGGATTTGGCATACATTCTTCCGCAACCGTTTTCCGAATCGGCAAGAAACGTCCGAGACAGGCCAGAAGTATTTCTATCTGATGAATTTGAAGAAAGTGCGACCCTCAAGGGATGCAGTGGATGCCTTTCAGGTTCGGTGAATGGGAATGGGAATGGGGGAGAGCATCATCATCATCAACATACCATCATCATCATCAACATACCATCATCATCATCAACATACCATCATCATCATCGTTTCATTTACCCACAGATTCCATGACGTAAAAGCGGTATTTGTAGAGGCGAAAAATGAGTCATTGGAAGGAGGAAAATGTTGTCGAACCTGCTGGTCGATGTTGGGCGTGGTGATTTATGAACCATACCGATGGTTAACATCATTCATCATCATGCTTTCAGTTGATTGACGTTTCTCTGAGTCCAAGGCTGCAGGTCCAGCACCCGTGTGCAAGGGCGATATGCTTCGATGCATCAACGAGCCTGCGTCGGAAACGGCGTGGTCCTCGCGAATCTTCCGAAAATGTGGAACTTCGTGGAAATGGAAAAAGTGGCATGAAATTCCCATGGAATTTGGATGAAGGGGATGGGAAGTCGGAAGAAAGAAGCAGGAGCGCCGAATCACGCGAAACCGGCGCAATTCTTGGCACTTCGATAATGAACATGAAATAATTTCCGGTCTCTGCCTCTTTCTAAATTGCACGTTCCTCTTTACTCGTTTCCATGTTAATGACGGCTTCATCAGCTGAAGTGCTGAACTGAAGCTTGATCGACTGCCTTCAATAAAAGATGACCTCTTCAATAGGAGACGTACGAGGGTCACTGAATAAGTTATCAAACTGAATAAGAAAGAAACATCCGTGGGGGAAAATAAAACTTTATTTTTCAATGTAGTCACCTTTTAACTCAACACACTTATTCCACTTTGATTCCAAGGATTTTATTCCCCGGGAATAGAAGTCCACTTCTTGTGCATCAAACCAATCAGAAACGGCCACTTTCAGCTCTTCATTGCATGAAAATCTTTTTCCCCACAAACATTTTTTCAAGTGTCTGAACAGAAAATAGTCACTAGGAGCCCGATCCGGGGTGTAGGGAGGATGGTTGAACTCCTGAAAGCCACACTCCCTCACTGCTGCCTGAACTTTCCATAATTTGTGGACGGGCGCGTTGTCATGCAGAAGAAGGACCACCCTTAACAACTTTCCTCTGCGTCTTTCTTTGATGGCATCGTGTAAATTTTTCATGGTGGTAGCATAGGAATCGCCAGTGATTGTACACACGTCTGGCATGAACTCAAGCAACAGTAGTCCCTCACTGTCCCAAAACACAGTGGCCATAATCGTTCCTGCAGATTTCTGAACACGAAATTTGCGAGGCGTTGGCGATCCCTTGGGCTTACACTGCATGGACTCCTGCTTGGTGTCGGGATCCTAGTGATGAATCCAAGTTTCATCACCAGTTACTTTTCTGGGAAAAAAAGTTTCCCCGATTTGTTTAGAAAACTCCAAGTTTTCCTTGCAGATGTCAGATCTGTTCTTCTAAGCCGGAGTCAGCATTCTTGGGACCCATCGAGAACTGACTTTGGACATGTGTAATTTTTCATGAATGATGTGAATCACTGTGTCCTCTGAAATCCCCAGTTCATGAGCAAAACAGACACTTTGGTGCGACGATCCTCCGGTATCGCACTCTCCAACTTGTCACACATTTCCTGATCAGATGCCTCCATAGGGCGCCCCAACCTTGAGTCATCTTCGATTGACTCTCTTCCCCACTTAAACTGCTTGCTCCAAAATATGGCATCGAGGAAAAACGCAGAGGAAAGTGGTCAAGAGGGGTCCTTCTTCTCCATGACGACGCGCCCGTCCTTAGGTCATCTTCGATTGACTCTCTTCCCCACTTAAACTGCTTGCTCCAAAACTTAACTTGGTAATAAGAAGGCGAAGACACGCCATAAACGTTAGACATACGTTCATGAATATCCTTAGGTGCTTTCCCTTCTTTGGTGAGGAATTTGATCACTGAACGATGTTCGGCTTTCGTCAAATCCATGACACAGACTCAGGAAAAGAAATTTAATGCGCTACCACTTTAAACAGACTTGAGCAACCGAGCTAATATAGGGGTGGGGCAATCACGAGACCTGTGAGGACATGTCACAGCAGGCACAGGCCTGTTGCTCATCCATTTCATATTTAGGTAGATAACTTATTGAGTGGCCCTCGTACAACGGATTCTATAGAAGTTACATCATTGTGACTAATATATCGGCATCATTTGTCCAATTTTGATAATTTTCCTTAGTTGGCAATATAAAACGTTAAGGTTTTTGCCGATTCCGGCGTTTGCTTTTTTTAAATGGAACGAAGCATCGATTCGGAACGGAAACTTTCGCTTATTTTGGAACGGAGAAATCTACACCATCGTACCGGATTTTAACTGTTCACGATGTCAGATAATGTTTTAAAATCTTTTCCCACGCTGCTTGAAGCACTAGGGAATTTCCTTGTATGCCTCGCGCCTAGAATCCTCCAACAAAATTGCATCCAGCCGAACAGTTTTATTCCTGCAGCTCCATGCATTGCAGGTCTGCGACGGGGTTAAGAACTGCAAAGACAATTCGGACGAGACCCTCATCTGCGACCAATTCGACGATAGTGAGTCGCCCTCACGTTCTTCATTGTGCCTCGGCCTCAGAACGCTCGAATCGCATGGACATTCTGCAAAGTCTACCACTTTGAACAGACGAGCCACTGAGCTGGTATAGTGGTGGGGCACTCACGAGACCTGTCGAGACATGTCACAGCAGGCACAGGCCTATTGCTCATCCCTTTCATATTCAGGTCGATAACTTATTGAGTGTCCCTCGTATTTAAAAAGGTTTCGAGAAGTTCTTATCGTCATAGAGTAGAAATCTAAGCGGAACTCGGCTGAACTTCGTATGCGTATTACCGGGTTACAGATTCATAAATAATGCTATAATTTAATCTTAGCCTTCTGTTTCAATGATATATTACCGTTCTTCACACGGCAATCGAATTCTCAGCGCAACTTTCACAGACGGCACTGCGTATGAAAAATTTGAATGAAGATGGGAAACTGTGGCCTCCATTGGGGGGGGATGTTGAAAGCACGAATTTGAATTAGTGCCACTGCTAAAAGCCGCGATGAATCGGGGCCGTTTCCCAAAATCCCCGAAGGTCATTTCCACGACCAGTACTTTCGCTATTGATGGATTCTTCGATGGTAGTGCAAACGAAATGGATTTGTTTCCCATTTGAGTTTCCCATTTTGCACATCATGCTCGAGGAGTGAGGGAGGAGGAGATGCGGTCGGAATGTCGATTATCCCCTCTAATCCTGGAGGATTAGATAGGATTAGCACTAGACTCCAATGATGAAACGATCAAGATGCCAGTTAAAATCTGAAACGGCACTACATGTGGAGAAGTCGAACGGCTTAGGAATCATCTCCTCGAGTAGTAAGATCCTTCGGAAATGTGAGACTTAGAGTTATTAGAATTAAATTACTAAGTTATTAGAATAATTAAAAGCGGAAAAGCAAAAAATTTTGGAGGATGTTGAAGTGTGATTGAAAGGGAGTCGGTCCAGCTCGGTGGTGGTGAGTGACTGGACCGTCTTAACGGAGTTGCAAGCGCGTCGAGAAGGAGGACGACATCAGTTTGTTATTGCGACTTTCAAGTCGGACTCACCATGTATGTGAGGATCATGCGAGGTATGGAGGACGAATTCGACGTTAAGGCTTCGTTTTCTCCTCTGATTCAGAGGCATGCAAGATCCCAAAGCGTCGAAAATTTGAGAACTTCATCGAAATCCCAGTTCGTGCGCGGAAAATTGTTGCGAGCGATTAATCAGAGTAAGTTGTGTGCTCAAGGGAATGAGAACATTTTCATGATTACACGCTCTTCAGTCCGACATTTCAAAATCGATGGGCGATTTGGCCCGTGTGTCTCATCGACCTGGCGACGTGGCAAATCCAGATTCGACGCCGCTGCTTGTTGCATTTCGGGGAAAGCGAAGAGAGGCACTCCTCAGTAACGAAGAGCCCGTCGTACTTTGGTGAAGCACCTGAACGACCAGAACGACCCTAGCGACCTCGATAGGTATATTGTGAACGTACGTATTCTTTCTTACAATTCTTGGAATCTTTCTGCGTCTGAGTCCAAAAAATGACTTGAGATGATCTTTCTTTAGGAAAGGCTATTCGTTTTAAGTCTTTCATGGAGGGCTAGTGAACATTAAAATTGAGAAATTTGGGAAAATTTGGATATTGAGAAACATACAAGAAAGTCATAGTATGGAGAAGGTTTCAATGTGGTGTTCAGGTGTGAAATTTATTCATAGGTAAATTCGGTGGAATATAGCTGTGTTGACTGCATTTAGCGTTGGGATGTGAAAAGTTTGATGAATATGGAAACCACAGTACCGCAATGCCTGTAGAAATTCATCTTTGAACAAGCGTGAACTTCGGGAAAAAAATTCGAAATACTTAAGTCTGCTGAGAAAGTGTGTTCCTGATCTACAAATGGAACAAACAGAAAGTAATCCATTTCGACTCCCTAAGGCTAGGGTAATTTTGGGGACTATGGCCTCACAAAATGAAACCTGGTCATCACGGTCCATCAAGGTTGAATTTGAATTTTACAATGTTTCTAAAGTATTGATTGATATCTCCTATGTCAAACGCCAGCAAGACGTATGTAAAAAAAAAACAATGGTTATGGCGCCTTTGGGTCTTTCTCGAGTAGGTCTCAAGAGGCCATATTAACCCTATAGTTGGGGGAATGTGGCCACTTCTGAAAAAAAAAACAACTCCAGGTTGTCCAAGAACGTGTGAAATATACTTTAAGATACTGAGTACCTTGAAGCATGATAAAGGACTCTCAGCAGTTGAAAAAGAAACACTAACTGCACCGAGGACAAACGAAGAAGTCGACATCATTACCTTACTCGAGAGGGTCTATGAGGGGATTCCTTGGGCCAAATTACCCCAATGGCCATATTCCCCCAAGTTACCCTATAGCAAACAATATTTTCTTGTTACGTAAACCTCACATACGGCAATCGAAGTGTTCGTGAACCATTGTTTTCGCCTGAAATATGAAGGAACAGGAAAAATTCGCTTGCCACACGATGGCTCCATGGAGAGAGTAAAGAGTTTGAAGTGCAGGATGCCAGTTGCGTCGCTGCACGATTACGCCAGCCATTATTGTCAACGTGGACAGGAGCAGGCACGCTATCCTAATGTCTAATGCGGATCCGTCATCCGCATGGGCTAAAAAGGGAAGTGGAAGTTTTAGTCGTCGACTAGCTTCCCATATTGCCGGACTCGGTTGCTAGTGCTTTCACTATATTTCCCACTATCAAGACAAGAGTACGGTGCTCTGACGCACATTCCAGGGACATCCATGTTCAGGTGACCTCAGGAGTTCTGACAGCCAGAAGTACATCGTCATGTGTTTAGACTTCTAACGTTTCATGCCGAAAATTCCACTAATCCTCATCATTCGTCAATATTTCCAAAGATCATCCAGCAACGCCAATGAGATGAAAGGGGACTCAACGTCCTGGTTTCGTTTCGATGATGAACATGTTCCAAAGAAGGGAAATAAATCAAGTCCAGTCACTGCCTGAGTAAAACCCAACAGAACCCAGCAAAACCCAGCAAGAGACTGCAGTCATAAAGCCCTAAAGAAGTTCCGTTCAAAGCATTACATTCCTTGAAAATGGGGAAACATAAATGTATGCACCTGAATTGTCAACGCTGGAAAAGTTTGACTCCCGTTGTTATGGGAGAATCATTGACTTTAATTCCACATCGTCTATGGAATAATCTACGCCGACTTTTCCTTCCCATTGCAGGAGGATGGGCATTTCCTTGACTCTGGTTTTAGTTTCCTGCCTGTTCTGGGCCAGATCGTGCTCGAACACCCTCATCTATCATGCCGTTCACCAAGGGCGAAGATACGACAACGTCTCACAGCAGTTCCAAGCGGGGGACCTCGAGGAATGCCACGTGAAGTGCCTCAGGAACAACCCGACTCGGCCTTGCTCCGCTTTCAACTTCAGGGAACGGGATGGATTCTGCCAGCTGATTCACAACAGGAAGAGCGATCTCGTTTCCTCGGATGGGTACCAAGCGCACGTACAATGTGAGTGTAATCACAGAGACTATGACTACGATTCCGTGATAGACGGATTCCATGGCTCTCGAGTGGAAGAGCCTCGTACGGGTGGGAACAGAGATCGTTTTCAATTTCAATTGGTCATTTTCACACTGCAGAGAAATGAAGTACACCGGCAGGAGAAAACCATTTGCTGAAGTAAATGTGTCTGCTTGCACACTTTTCATGCAGGATCATTTGAATAATATTCTTTTGGTTGGGGATGTTACATATGGCTCCTCCATCAGATGTAAAGGGTGCGCAAAATGTTCTTGCTGCGATATTTTTGGTTATGACTTTGCTGTATCTCATCCCAATTACACCAAAATATTATCAAACATAACAATCATATATGACTACATTATACTATGAGGGTTTTTCAAATTGTCCTCCGTCGAGTGAGATACAGACTTTTAAACGCTTTGGAAAGTCGTCCACGATGGCCGTTAGTTGTTCGAGTCTAATGTCGTCTCAAGCCTTAAGCAAACCCTTCGTCAGCGAATCCACATTGCTGTGCTGCGTGGAGCAGGCCTTCTTCAAAATGGACCAGACGGGGTCATCCATAAGGTGAGATTTGATGGGTTTTAAGCACCAGACGTGCTTCCCCCACGGATCCGGAAAGAGCTCTTTGCAGAGCTTCATCGCCGTCTTCGCTAAGTGCGCGGTCGCTTAAGTCTTGTTGCAGCGTCCATTCATTTTCGTCGAAATGGTCACGTGCATTCATCGTCACCCCTTTTTCTACAAAAACCAGAGGAATCTTGCCCATACCACAAATCAAAGCCCACACTATCACCGACTGCGACCTGCTCACAGTTGCGGCTCCTGGGAGCAGTTCTGGACCCCTGGGCATGGACCATTCGGCAGTTATTGATAATTAGATTCGATGTGTCAAATGCAGGCAGGGATTCGCACATTGATTCTGCTAACTCTACCTGGCGAGGATTGAGACAATTTGTTCTAAATCGTTCTAAATCTCAGGGACTAGGTAGGGTGAAACATTTTCTAGAAAAGGTCAATCACAAAAATATACCCCTAGAGCATACATCCGAAACTTGAAATCCTGCCTGATTTCAGAGTCTCAGCAGGCACGTCCGTGTCAGGTTTCAGCTTTTCATGTTTATCCATTCGACTGTAGCAAAAAAAATGAAATAAACAATTTCCTCCTGAAATTTGCGTACCCAAGGCATTTACTTCCAAAGTCTGAAATTTTCTGAGTTCAGGTTCCCAAAGGGTACTTATGCATCGAGTTTCACGTTTCGCTAGGAAAATTCGGTAGGCCAAATGAATTATTTTTAAAACGTCACCTCCAAAAAATATGCCCACAGGGCATGCTTTTGAAACTTGAATATTTTCCTGTACAGGGGGTCGCAGTAGACACGTTCTTGCCAGGTTTTAGCCTTCTATGTCTCTCCGTTTGACTGAAGCAAATTTATATAATTGAAAAAGTCAGCCTCCCAAAATGAGTACCCCAATGTTTTTCTCAACTATGATACATATGTATCCCGAAAGATACATGTGTACCAAGTTTCACATTTCTAACTTCTTTTGAATATGGTGAGAATTAGCGGTAGTCACTCAGTCACGATCATCTATTTTTACAGGGTGTTCGTATTTAAACGCAACATGGAGAAACTTTTGTCCCCTGTTTGTTGAGTTCGGCGCGTGACCAATAGCTCACTGAGTTGCATATCTGGAAGGATGTAACCCATCAGCGGTGTGTTTCCCTGCTGATAGGCGGCAATATATTATTATGTCGCCTTTAAATACGAACAAGCCGTGTATATTGGCGATGGGTTCCAAAGATGTAGAAGTTGTGTGCTAAGCAATTTAGCGGGAATCAATTGACTAATTCTTTTATATAAATTTTTCATATTCAAACATTGAAATACTATTGAATTCTTTCGAAAGCATATATTGCTTCCCGATCGATTCTTCGTCTTCAAAACCTTTCAAAACGTTGAAATAATTGTAACGATGTCATGTGCCCTCCGAATGTAAGCTATGAGAGAAAACTAAGATTTTTAGGCACACGGGCAATAATTAGACTGGAAGCTGGGGAGAATCGTAAAATGTGGTTGCATTTTTGCCTGGTGGAGATGTTGTCCATGACTCATTTCCCTGAGTAATGATAATCATGATCACTCCTGTTAACTCCTGGACGAGTGACGTAGAACTTGGTGAACATAATCAGGGTACCCTCAATTCTCCCACAAGGCAGCTGACCAGGATCTGCACCACTTGACAAAATTCTTTTTTGAATAATTCAATGCATGTCTTTCGCAGTGCTAATGATAATTGTCATGGATTAGTATGGGTTCATTGACTTGTCTTCGTCGCGCATTATTCACGAATGTAGTTCTGTGCTTGACGGACTACCCGAGGATCGAGCACGCGACCGTGTCCTTCGAAAAATGGACGGGTGAGCATCCAGCTCCACCCAATGGGAAGGTGAATTTCGCCTGCATGCACCCGCGAGGATTCACGGATGGATGGAAGGATCACCAGGCCGTCTGTTCGTCGGGTGTCTCGGATGCCTGGTGCTCAACGTTCGTCAAAGGGAAAAAGGGTCTATGTCCTCATCCACGTGAGCATCCTCTTGGCTTTCGTCCATTTAAGTACGAACGGTTTCCTACAACCATCTGTATTGGGGAAACATCTCATTCAAAGCGAATTTTGCCAAAAGAACTCAGTCGTCGCGCCTCGCCACGTGAGAGTGAAGCACAAGGAGCGGTATGAGATTATTATGCGAGAGCTATTGCAATCTATCCGTATGCATCGACTGGAAAGATTGAGGGGAGTCAATCATGGAAAGGAAGATGGCCTCCTGGGAGTACATATTTCTCATGTTGGCTTTCTTCCGAATTCCATCCTGAAAAAAAAGATGGTGAGGGTCTTTTCGAATGTTAATTGCCCAGTCAAAAATTCCCTCTAGATTCAGGATGTGTTTTTGACGGAAATAAGGTGGATCTCGCTGATAATAGCTGGTTTTAGCTGGTCTCCCTTGCCAGTTGAGAAACTGGATTTCGCTGGAATTAATGCTGTAACTTACATGTGTTACTCAAAGAGAATAAATAAGAAGGGTCTCTTGTTTGTGCAAATCCGAGGTGTGCATTGTTTTGATGCTAAATTGCAGAAAATACAGTATTTTAAAATTCAACTGGGAGTTTCAAAGACCTTTTGCTGCTCCCAGCTATTTCATTAATGAAATCAGTTATTCTCATCATTCGAAACATTTCCTTCCCGATCCAAGTAATGTACTGGAAACACTCATGTGAGACTAATTGGGACAATAATAAGCATTAGTATTCACGAGCGACATTTTAAAATCCGAAAACGAGGGGCCACGTGTTCTCAGATGGTTCCTACAGGCTCCTTATTGCAATCCTTTACTTGAGAAGTTTTTGCATCATTTCCACAGCCTTAAATTTACTCCAAGCTCCTTACAGATGGAACCAGCTTATTTCAGGCTGAACCATGAAGACATCCCGCTAAAACCAGCTCCAGCTCCAGCATGGAACAAGTAGTTTACCAGTTTAGACTCTGTAGTTTCCGGTTGGAAACTAGGTTGATTTCCATCCGGGAACCATATAGAAAAGGTACAAATTTACAGTTGGAACCTTCTAAAGAAATCAAGCTGGAATTCGTGACTCGATGCTACGGAAACATTTTGGGGACGTGGAGTCCTGGGATTGCAGATCATCGTCAGAGTTGTAGCCTTTTCAGTTTTTTATGTTGGTACGGCTTTGATGATGAGGAGAAATGCTAATTCATTAATTCCACAGGCAAGGCTTGACGATGGAGTTGGAAAAGGAGCGTATGTCCTTTAAGCCCGAATTCGTCAAATTTGATTAGAGTTAGAGACATAATTGTACGTGAAGGTTCATGTTCCTGTTTCATATCTCAGAAATAGAGAATATGGAACCATCATCCAATGCATGACGAATGAGGAGTGATTTACTTGAGGGACTCGGAGAAGCGGTGCAAGTGAGAGCTTAATGTGTGAATTATGGAGTTAGTAAGAGAATGTTACATCATGAATATGGTAGGTAGTGTAATAAGCCGAACTGCATCGCATTTTTATTAAGGACATTTTCAGTATCGTGCGTGACCGAGTACCCCAAGATGGAAAACACGAAAGTAATTTACGACGGATGGGACGGGAAATACCCTGCACCTCCAGGTGCCCGCGTTATTTACACCTGTCGACCTTCCTTGGTGTTTACGGATGAGTCGCGCACACACAACGCCACCTGCTCCTTTCGGCCCGATGACGCCTGGGACACCTCTTTTCACGGCAAGGACACGCGATGCCGAGGTACGTCACTTCAGTCACGGAAAGATATACATGATACTCATGATGTAAGTCTTGCCCCGATCCTCTGGAAATCTTACGCCTATGATTGGAATCCTTAAAGAACTCCCTACTCCATGGTAATACATGTTTTGAAGGAAAATATAACCTAAAAGAAAATTTTCAATGCCGACGTTGGATCAAAACTCACTCCGAAAAATGATGCAATAAATCAGTCAAATTTCAGGGGAGGATATACTGTGCATCCGTACCCCGATTTATTGACGAAGCCAATGTCAAACGTTCAAAATTGCAATAGTAATTCACAATGAAGGAGGACTTTTTAAATCATGAGTTGGATAATTCGAAGTCCAATCAAATTTGAACTTAAATCAAAATATGTCATCATCCCATCATGAGGCAAAAATGAATCTGGCAACTTTACTTTGATCGGAACGCTGCGACGCGTGGCGGTTCCACATCATCCAATGTGGTGCAGATCTTTTAATAATATATGATACTTAATTAAAACAATAATGCAATCAATCATTGGCATCGTATAGCTCTTAATTTGTTAATTTCATTCATTATTTTGGCAAAATTGCATATAAGTATCCTCATTCTAAGCCGTATTTCCCTAAATCGCCATTTTTTTTTCGAAGAATGGAGTAGCATACCCTTCTTTCTTAGGTATTGTTTAAGCAGATCAATCAATTTTTTGAACGTATTCCTTCGGTGATGAGGTTTGAAGAGGACTTTTGTTCCTAAAATTAATTGCCAATAACGGAAGGTAACCAGGACTGCATCAACAGGGGACATCGATTTCTGTCCATAAAAAAAAAAAATCTACATCAATTACATATCTGTAAATGAAATGTTCACCCTCCTCTTTGGAAGCTGACTTGATAGGTTGGGGACTAATGTACTTTTCCGAGACTTTACGCCCACTATGCTTTATTGCATTGAAAATGAAGCCTATCTCCCCTTGAGTTCATCTCTCAAAGTGTGAAACGTCCTGAAAATGCTGCACGACGAGTAAAATCATCTTCTTACTCGATATTTGCTTAGATATTGACTATCATGAAATCCAGCTTCCAAATACTGATAAGTTAAGAGTTGGCCGCACAGACTAGCTTGTACTTTTCCATAAGATCGTACTGACGGGGAATAATTACTTCTGGTGGGGTTGGCACTGGATAGCAAAATTGCTGGAATATGAAAATATGTTGGAAGACCGATGTTAGTTCCACATGGTTTGAGAACGCGCTTCACGATTCTTGCTTCAAGACTTCACCCACGGTCAGAGAACGAATTTTCTTGCCGAGACACACGAAGGCTCGACTTCTTACTGATTGCTTAGAAATTTAGCGATTGGACAGGAGAACATTGGGAACGTGTCATTTGACGCGTCAGTAGTCACAATAATGCGAAGATTCAGCTTTCCGTGTTCATTCGTTCGACTGAGACGCGAAATTTATTTGTAAACATATCCCCCAGAAAATTGTTCTCCTATGGCATTTACCTCCAAAATCGGATTCTTTCTGAACTCTACACCCCAATAAATACTTGTTTGCCAAGTTTCAGATCTATAACTTCTCCAGAACATGGTTAGAATTAGCGTAAATCAGTCAGTCGTTCCCTCACTCACTCAGTCATGACTGTCTATATATATTAGATGTGCTAAGTACCTAATATATATAGACGATCGTGACTGACTGACTGACGCTAATTCTGACCATGTTCTACAAAGGTTAGAAATCTGAAACTTGGAAGTCATGTACCATTTGGGATGCAGAGTTCAGAAAAATCCGACTTTGGAGGTACATACCCTGGAGGTACACATTTTTGAGGAAAAAGTTTCGCTTCAATATATATTGTGACGGATGTGGATGGCATTCAGAGGGTTAACCGGTTGTTCTGGGTTCGGTGGTGTAGTGGTAGCATATCTGACCAAGAAGCAGGAGGTCACGGTTCACTTCCCAGCCATTCCTTGGCTTTCTTTTGTCTTCTTTTACCTTCCATGTCCTGTTACTCATTCCCCCTCTATAACATTAATTTTGCTCGAGTAAAACGGAGAGACATGGAAAGCTGAAACCTGGCATGGACGTGCCTACCGAGATGATGAGTTCAGGAAAAATGCAACATTTTAGGTCCATGCCCTGGGGGGATATTTTTTGGGGCCAACGTTTTCAAGTATTTTTTTTTGTCCTGGCATATTGAGCTAGTGTTGAAACATGAAACTTGGTGCATAACTACCTATTGGGATGCTGCAGAAAAATTCAGACTTTGTAAGTAAATGCCCTGGGGGCACAAATTTCAAAAGGAGATGTTTTCATAGATATTTTTTGCATCCGTTAAACTGATGAACATGGAAAGCTGGAACTTTGCAAGAATGTGACTACTGAGACAAGGACTTATAGAAAATGAAAATGGCTTTAGCGTGATGGTATATAATTTGGAACCGCAAGTAAACTTGACCTATTTCATTCTGGCACTTGATTCACGCCGAAACGAAACGGCGTGAATTTTGTGGAATACACACCAAATGACTCGACAAGATCACATCAAGACCCACAGATTGGATCGCCTCCAGCGTGCTCGTGCGGCTTCTTCCAATATTCGTGGTTGGCGATACGTTTCCTATCCGATTTCTTTCCTTTTGTCGTATCAAGCAGCATCTCGCGTCCTAATGACTGATTTCCTAGTTCCTTGAGGCTTGAAGGAATGAAGACTCTACGTCTGCTGCAAGAAAGCCCACGTTCAGTTTTGACGCATTTTACTTGCACTGTTGCCGGCTTTAATTCTCAGAAGTTGCTGAACCTTGGCTTTCGTCAAAGAGAGCTCTTTTCTGACATTCAGATGTGGAATCGTTCGGGATATTCTTGCGGAACAATTTCGTCACTCCTAATATAGGTCAACTTGCTGCACGCAAAATTCAAAATCTAACTTTAGTTTAAAAAAAAAACTAAATCTTCCTCCGGAGGAATTTGATGTGCAAGATACGAAGGAAAAGGTCACGAGTTCCCAATGAAATCCGGCTTTCCGAACGGAGCGCGAATTCATTTTCCCCTGGAATATTTGATTTTCTCTCTCTATAGGTGAACATTGGCAACAGGAATGTAGTCACTCATATCATCACAAAAGGGTATCGAGCAATATTCCCACTTCAATCCGCCATCGTCGACGAAGCACCAGGGCATCATGTTCAACGTAGGGTTCCGACAGAAATTCTCGTGGGACGACGGATCCTGGTTGAGGAAATGCTCCTCGAAGAACATGTTGCCCTCGAAGCCTTTCCCGACCTTGCGGAATGACGATTCCAACTTCGGTGAATCCCATCTGAGACACGGTTTTCCGCTCTTGGTTGCGTTCACCGTCCCGATATATTCCTTCCCCATCGCCGTCAGTCGGCATTCGGGATAAAGGAGTTCGTCTGTTGAACACACATCGCTAATGAGCCCACTAAAGACGACCGATCGCAATTAGCGATATGCAGATTTAGCATAAACGAACCATTTCTCATACCAAACATGAGACTAGATCATAATTGGAGACTGATCCGTCGACTATGGTCGCGCCTTCACTCCATTACCTTGGATTTACATTAATTCATTTATTCTTTGCGAAATGGCAAACACGTATTTAAAGTACGTCCCCATTGAAATACGTGACATATGGGGACGAAAGTCTTGATATTTTAAAATCAAAATCATTGCTTCTATTATTGCCTAATAGTGTGCCTAACTTGAAATCTTTTTAGTTTCAAATGTTGGATTTTTCCTGGACTCAGCAAACAGGTACTTATGAGGGAAGTCAACATTTTCTGTTTCGTTGGACTAAAAATAAATTCAGGAAAATGGGACTGAAAAAAGGGCCTCCTAATCGTTATTAACGACAACTTTTATACGAGATATATTTTGATGGATGGGCCTGAGTGGACCTCGTTGACCTCTTAATAATGTACTTAATAATGTCTTAATAATAATGTACTTGAAAGTTATGTTATTAACTACGTTAAAGCCGAGCTACCAGGCCGATACTATTGACACCAGGAGTGGCAGTGTCAGCAGGATTGGAATGATTTTGGCTCTGAGGAACATACCACGGGATTGGGAGACCGTATTTAGACCGTATTGGGGGGGCTTCATGCACCACCCTGCCTTGGGATTATGTTGTGTAGCTCTTTGCATGGGTACATGGAGAAGGCTTGACGATGTCATCTATGTATCATTTTCATTTTCATTCATACGCTTCCAAAACACGTGCCTATTCCCACTTCTTGCGAGAGAAGCCGCCAGAGAGAGAGAGATACGGTCCCGCAGTTCGCCATCCCCGCAGTTCGCCATCCCCGCAGTTCGCCATCCCCTCCAGAGAAGGCACCAGGAACAGTAGCCGCAGTTCGTCATCCCCTGAAACGGTGGTGCCAGCAACTGGGTCCTCAGATCTTCATTCCGTCTGGAGATGGTGCTCGCTCTTCAAATCCTCGTCACCTCGCCACATTCTGTCCACCCCTCTTCCCTACAACATTTAAAACCACCGTTCAAAGCCACCAAAATACCAACAACGGAAATTACCCACAATTCCTCATGCCCAAAGACTCAAGACGAACAAAAACTAGGACTTACCATTCGTCGTGATGACGTCGACAGCAACTGTTGGTGGATGAGACCATGTTGAGACTACATAGAATTTCTGTGTTTCGAATAGCTTTTATACCCTCCCTTTCCTTCTTCCATGCACCGGTCGACCTTGACACACCCCCTTCCCACACATGTATGACACTCCCCCCTCCCACGCAGATATCCACCTCCCCTACTTCTGGCTTCCTTTCCCAACTTCCCCCTTGTACGGATTACGAGTCCGTTGGCGAAGGAACTCCTTCCATCACGTCTCTCACCGTCTCTTCCAAGCACGATATGGTCATTTCCTTTGCGCAACAGTAATTTTTCCCCAGAACATCCAACATAAAGTCTGAAGGGTCTTGTTCATCTACTCCAATTCATCTTTCCTTCCTCGCTTAAGCTTCCTTTCGTCCTGATCATTTCGTTTACCTCGCTTATGCGTTTTCCCCACTGCGCCGATTTCCTCGTGGCGCCCTTGCTCGCTTCCAGCTGCGAAAATTCGCAGGTGACGTGATACAGTTCCATCACTTTTCTGTTCCTCTGGGTTTTTCAATGACTCGCTAGGGGAAGATACGGGAAACTTATCGTCCCAAGGAAACTTATTGTGGTCTTTCCATCCAAGGTTCTTATTTTCTTCGAATGAAATCTTTTATAGTGTTTTACATGATTTTCAAGTTGAACTCATTTGTCGGGCTTCAGGATTTTCTTTACAAGTCTACTTCATTTATTTATTTTTATCAGTCCAAGGAATGGGGAAGTTGGGAAATTATCCCACAAAATTAAATTGCAAATGTGATGTTGCCAAGCTTTCTCCCTGCAATACAGAGCCAAAAACAGTTGTGTTGAATTGAGTGCGAAGATTTTCTTGTGAAAATAACAATATAGATCTGATAAACAGAGCCCCCACTTTAACACAATGAATCTCTGTTCTTACAACAACTACTAACAGCAGGTTTTTACGGCTTTCGTTGTCCATTGCCTTATATCCAAATGTCAGGTTAAAATCGCTCCACCAGACAAAGCTGGGTACAACTATTGAACGGAAATTTTTTACTGGAATCGGCAATCACTCGTTCCAGTAGTTAACTGATTGTTGACTGGTATGGAACTGGTAGGGAACTGTTAGTAAAGTGGCAGTGATGGTCGAGTAGCTCGATCATGCAGCCACATGGATCGCCTTCTTCGTTAGCAATGTTTCGAAGTAACAGTGATTTAATTGGTTATTAATCATTTAATCGGATTTTCTTCTTTTTTTG
>CAJPEV010000335.1:0-118553 GCA_905338385.1 Darwinula stevensoni | reverse complement strand
TATTGACACCAGGAGTGGCAGTGTCAGCAGGATTGGAATGATTTTGGCTCTGAGGAACATACCACGGGATTGGGAGACCGTATTTAGACCGTATTGGGGGGGCTTCATGCACCACCCTGCCTTGGGATTATGTTGTGTAGCTCTTTGCATGGGTACATGGAGAAGGCTTGACGATGTCATCTATGTATTATTTTCATTTTCATTCATACGCTTCCAAAACACGTGCCTATTCCCACTTCTTGCGAGAGAAGCCGCCAGAGAGAGAGAGATACGGTCCACGCAGTTCGCCATCCCCGCAGTTCGCCATCCCCGCAGTTCGCCATCCCCTCCAGAGAAGGCACCAGGAACGGTAGCCACAGTTCGTCATCCCCTGAAACGGTGGTGCCAGCAACTGGGTCCTCAGATCTTCATTCCGTCTGGAGATGGTGCTCGCTCTTCACCTCCTCGTCACCTCGCCATATTCTGTCCACCCCTCTTCCCTACAACATTTAAAACCACCGTTCAAAGCCACCAAAATACCAACAACGGAAATTACCCACAATTCCTCATGCCCAAAGACTCAAGACGAACAAAAACTAGGACTTACCATTCGTCGTGATGACGTCGACAGCAACTGTTGGTGGATGAGACCATGTTGAGACTACATAGAATTTCTGTGTTTGGAATAGCTTTTATACCCTGCCTTTCCTTCTTCCATGCACCGGTCGACCTTGACACACCCCCTTCCCACACATGTATGACACTCCCCCCTACCACGCAAATATCCATCTCCCCTACTTCCTGCTTCCTTTCCCAACTTCCCCCTTGTACGGATTACGAGTCCGTTGGCGAAGGAACTCCTTCCACCACGTCTCTCACCGTCTCTTCCAAGCACGATATGGTCATTTCCTTTGCGCAACAGTAATTTTTCCCCAGAACATCCAACATAAAGTCTGAATGGTCTTGTTCATCTACTCCAATTCATCTTTCCTTCCTCGCTTAAGCTTCCTTTCGTCCTGATCATTTCGTTTACCTCGCTTATGCGTTTTCCCCACTGCGCCGATTTCCTCGTGGCGCCCTTGCTCGCTTTCAGCTGCGAAAATTCGCAGATGACGTGATGCAATTCCATCACTTTTCTGTTCCTCTGGGTTTTTCAATGACTCGCTAGGGGAAGATACGGGAAACTTATCGTCCCGAGGAAACTTATTGTGGTCTTTCCGTCCAAGGTTTCTTTGCATGAAATCTTTTATAGTGTTTTACATGATTTTCAAGTTGAACTCATTCGTCGGGTATCAGGATTTTCTTTTCAAGTCTACTTCATTTCTTTATTTTTATATGTCCAAGGAATCGGGAAGTTGGGAAATTATCCTACAAAATTAAATTGCAAATGTGATGTTGCCAAGTTTTCTCCCTGCAATACAGAGCCAAAAACACTTGTGTTGAATTGAGTGCGAAGATTTTCTTGTGAAAATAACTATATAGATCTGATAAACAGAGCCCCCATTTTAACACAATGAATCTCTGTTCTTACAACAACTACTAACAGCAGCTTTTTACGGCTTTCGTTGTCCATTGCCTTATATCCAAATGTCAGGTTAAAATCGCTCCACCAGACAAAGCTGGGTACAACTATTGAACGGAAATTTTTTACTGGAATCGGCAATCACTCGTTCCAGTAGTTAACTGATTGTTGACTGGTATGGAACTGGTAGGGAACTGTTAGTATTCACCGTCACTACCAGCTCATCGAGCTAGTACGTCGGTGTACCTAGCGGAAGAAGCAATCGTTACAAAGCTTCATTGTCACTAAATTAACCAATAATTAGTAAATTAGCCTAAAAGAAGAAAAAAAGTCCTAGGAGGGAGGTCATAATTGGGAGGTCGGACCTTCTGATTGAGTATTTGAGTATATAAACTAAGATCCTGCCACCGCTCGGACTCGATCCTCGCCATCCGACTCTTTCTCGGAAGCCAGAAGTACCTTCATTTCCTTACTTTATAATTTACTCGCAGAAGAACCGGGGTTGCACGGGTGAAGATTGTAATGTCTGAGATATCGACCCAGGCGACCGCCTGGGGGCAGGCAGCGCCTTCGGCGGCCAGCCCTGCCCTGGGGGGTCCGAATTTTAAAACACCACCTAGCCTATGACCATCCTCGGGCCAAATGGGGAAGCCGTGCAAAGTTGGATGGGACTGGGATCAGAGGCGTGTTCGTGCATAAAAGACAGACAGACACAAAAACATTCAAACATATAATAGATTGTTATTATTGAATCATCGCTGATGCCTTGATTTCCACTTTCCTTAAAGCTGCTTCTTTCACAAGTCTGTCGAGAACACGAGTTTGCAAATTTGCAAATATCAACATTTTGGCATAGATAAATTTGCAAAATAACATGAAAGTATATCAAGAAAGACTTGCGTCTTTTATTCTCGTATGTGCGTCGTGGACCCAAGATCTCATAATCATTTTCTCCAAGGAATTCGAACTCTTGATGCTTCAACGAACAATGATGAAAAACAGCCTGACGGCCGAACGGGCAAGACAGGGATTTCTCGTCTTTGGACTAATCGAAGGGGACTAACATTTCTTAGCTTAAATTTACCTTTCTCCTCTCTCTTGTATTGGTGCAGTTGCAAATGTAATTTTGCGACGTCACAAATTTGATGAGGAAGTGGCTACATTTGCTGCGTCCCACAGCTCTAAGAATAATTTTGAGAGCTATTATAATTTTTCGCGCATGAGTTTCAAAATAAGTTTAGGCGTCTGAAAAAAAATGGGAGGAGGTCCCCCCAAGCATTCTTCACTCCGTTTACATTATTTAAAATTGCGCTGATGAGCACTATTAGTGTTCATCATCATCAATTTTGAAGGTTTATGCTACGTATTGACCAGATGTCTTCATAAGGGGCCTCAATAAAATAATGAACGCAATCAATCACAACTCAATTTTTTGAATAATTAAATTGTCTGTCCAAGTTAACACATTAAGGACGGACCCCGTGTTTACACGGGTTTTCAGATCCATGCGTCAAGGACGGGACCCGTGTAAACATGGATTTTGCGCATGACGAAGAAACAAGCATCTCTTGGCATCTGTTTCGGGATTTTCGAACTTTCTGAACATATGCTCTGATTAGGAAGCTTTACGCTTTGAAGCTTTTAAATTTAAGACAAATCCATTTAGAACTCTAGGAGTTATAGCCTTTCTAGTGCTTCAGTGCCTTTTGCAGTACAGTTTGCTAAAAATGTCAGGGAACCAGGGCAACGGTAACACAATTCCGCCCGGTCCTCAATGTGTTAATTAATATACTTCTGCAAACAAATCAGTAGCCAGGCTTTGACATTGTGAGCAAATCCATCAATCCAGCTCAGCGGACGTAACCGCGTGATTCAGCGCATCTCTCAGAGCAAATCAAGGCGAGAAGACGTATCAATCTCCTTTATTTCCATTCCCGATGAGAGAAAGTCGAAACAGTCAATTCCTGGCATTGACTCCCACGCCGTGGCGCTCTTAGTCGAGAAGGATCGTCCTCGCACTGACGCAGCCCGGCCGGAAGGACTTGATCGTTTGGATCCCGAAAAGCGAGAGGTCCGCGGCGAAGCCCACGTAGTATCCTTCCTGGATCGCGAAGCAGGTTAGCTCACCAGTGAAGTTTTCACCCCTAACCGATACGAGACGTTTTCAATGGCATGTACGCTTTGAAGAAGGAACACGAAAATTGTGAACTTACGAGAAGACGGACCAGATGATGTCACCCGTGATGATGAGGGAATGCACGCTTGTCATATACTCTGGCAATTCGGATGTCTCTCCGAATGCAAAGTATTCCAAGCCGGAGAAATATTCGAATTGATACAGATTCATCGTGTTCTCCTTCCAGTTAATCGCGTCCCCCGCATACCTGCGGTGACATCCCCGCAACATCAAGACAGCCATGATTCTACCGGGCAGGGGAATGTGGGCTCACCTGAGGGATGAGACTTGGTCGTTGACGTACTGGAGGTTCCAGCATTCCCCATCACCAAATCCCCATTCCACTGTTCCATTGTTCTCGTAGTTGTAGTGATAGTCGCTGTAGAATATCCAACTGAAAGTAGAGAATACGAGCAAATATTTGTTTTTTCTTTGACCAGGCTGTATGAGTTACAGCCACCAATGCCAATTGCGTGGCATCGGAATGTGTAAATAATTCATACGTCAGCATTCTCTATTCGAAGGGTTGGCAGAACTGACTGCAAAAACGTTTTGCTACAAAGTTTTTTTTTCTAAGGCTCTTTCTTGCTGGAGCGAACCAGTGATGGTCAATTAGTGCCAATGACCACCAAACGGTGCTGCACACCCTTCGCTCATTAAGCTTTGTTCCCGGATTCGTTGCACCCCTTGGAAAGCTTTGCATTTGAGCCTTGGTGTGTCGCCCAACGACATGAAAAATGAGAGCAAATCCATCTATATTCCAGAATTAGATGAGAATATGCTTCCTATTCGGAGATGTTGAAGAAATTCAAGATAAAGACATTGCTTTCGAGATGAATTTTTACGGAAATGGATTGCATTGCCATTTTGAGAAAATCTACAGGTCGATATTTACTGAATGGCGGTCGCCGGACAAGAAAAAGGAAAAGCAGGCAGACGGGACGGGACTTCATGCAGTCACTTTCACGCCAGGAATCGTCCGCCAAGAAAGCAGTGGAGAGAGGACTCACACGCCTTGAACGCAAGCGCTGGAGATCATGTCGTCTCCGATGAGGGGGTCGCAATCCCGAAAGTCCGGGCAATACGAGACCCGTTCATTCCAAGCTCCATTTTCACTCAGGTTGACCAGATCGTAGATGGTCGCAACCTGCCGTTCAGCCCAGCTCATCGCCAGGCTCAGCACCAGCAGCACAACGGATCGCTTCATGGCGCTCTTCCCTTCGTCGCTCTTCTGGCTGTGTCTTTCAGGTTTTCCAGTTCTACCAGTCTCGTTTTCTTTATCTGTGAATATTTCCAGGTGACGCGAGGAGAATCCGATATCACTTTCCGACTCTCGGCTTATTTCTTTTTTTCTTCTATTCTATAGAGGGCGATGGATGCTATGTCTCTGGTTATTACGTACAAGGTACAAATGGATGCAATTCAGCAGAAACCATAAGTCGAGCACCATATAAATCGCTTTTATTTGACTGTACCTTTGACTGGATGGGATCTCCGATTACAAAACACGATTCAGAGTTGCACAATTCAAAGTGGGATACAGATGTGCATGCCAGATATAGCTCAGTAGTTTATCTTATGTGTAATATGTGACTCCAATACTTGGGTTGATCTGTGTTCAAATCAAACGGAATATTCCATGTTAAGGCTTCGATTGACATGAGTCGCAATCCTTATTACTCCTCGTAACATTCAAGGGTGAACTGACTTTGAAAGACAGACGAGCTCGATGTAAGGCGTAGGAAGCATTGGTAAAAGAAGGAAATTGTGGGAATTCGGAAAAGTGCCTCTTTTATGAGTCAACTTTTATGAGTCCCACGCTGAAGATAAGAATTTTCTTCGCGTCCTTGGAACCCAGACGGTACCATATGTCGTAATGTCTACGGGCAATTCAATGAAATGTCCCTTCAGACTCGTCAGTTGAATGTGATGTGTTGAAAATGGACTCATGTCTGTCGTTACGAAAAGGACTTTCCTTCGCAATGCCGTTGCATGTCATCAGGGCGATATCAATCGTCTTTTCAATGAACACTCCTTAATGACTCTAGCTGTTTCTTGCAGACGAATTCGATTAGTTCCCTTTTCAAATTTTTACAGATGAACTGATCGGCATGCATCGATGCATATCTGACTTATTTTAAATTTCCCTTCATAGCACCGCTTTTACCAAATGAATTCAAATGGAAATATACGCATATTGTTATGAACGCACCAGCCGTAACACCTGCAAAATTCTGGAAAGTAACTCCTGCAAAAGCAGAGATAGGTGCCAATCCTTTGGAGCCCTCTCATTTTTGCCTACACTGTAGGCGGAGATGAAACGAACGAATCGGACTTAGAGGAGAGAAATTGAATGCTAGGAGCCTGTGCGAGGAGCCATCAGCTCCTTTCGACACTGTCGTGCTGCAGTTCAAACGGGTATGTGAAAATAAAATTTCTATGGGATGATATTTCCCAAAATCAGTTTTAGCAAGAGCTGCTAGCGAACATGACTCGGGATCGAAAATCTAAACCTGGCTGAACTCTACCAGGACTCCAGTCCCTTGTCTGTTTTCATCCTCACTTGCTCTCATGTAATCGCTCGAGGCTTTGCATTTTCTAAAGAATTTTGACGAAATTTATACTTTGTCGTGAGCGTATTCGTCTGAGAAAAATAATTTATTTTGCAAATGATGGCTTCTGTTAGAACAGAGACATGAAGTATTAACATATTTACTAGGGTGAATCCCATGAAAGTGAGCCATTCCTTCTTGTTCAAAAATTGCCGTGTCTAGAAACCCGCGCATGCGCTAGAAATAATCCTACACTATACCACGGTAAATTCAGATCAGTGGCGTACGTTTACATTCAGTGCAGAGCTTCATTACATGTGGTGTAGCTGACACACGAACGAGTGTTGTCGTACGTTTTCTTACAGCGGAGGGTATTAATCGATACGAAATTCACCGAGGAATGCAGAGAATTTACAGAGAACTCTGTTTTTTCTTAGAAACGGTTAAACGTTGGTCCGCACGATTTCATGCCGGACGCGGGAGCCTGAGTCACCCCCACCAAGAAAGATCCAATCCAAACCGACAACTGCTCAGGTGATTCCCACCTTGATTTTTGACTATCTGTGGACCGCTACTCATCCACTTCGCAAACCATGGAGAGATAGTTCATGCCAAACGGTATTGCCTGACACTTGCCATGTTGCGTGAGGCCATGAAAAGAAGTGCCGAGGTCTCCTGACAAATGGAGTGATATTCCTTCACGACAATGCCAAACCACAACCAAGTGACCATTGACACCTCGAACTCGTTCGGCTGGGAGGTGCTGAAACACCCACCATATGGTCCAGACCTCTCCCCTGCGATTTCCACGTGTTTGAGGAGATGAAGAAGCGCATGAAGGAACGTCACTTTACGTCGGACGCTGCAGCGAAGGATGCCGTTATAAACATTTTGAACCCGTTGCCACAATCGTTCTATGAAACAGGCATCACAAGGCTAGTGATTTCAATGGGACAAATCAGGAGTCAGGAGAGTTAGTGATATCAAGAGGCGATTTCGCCCATTTCGATATCACGTATCGAGGTCGAGCGTTCCTTAATTTTAGGGTAGGCCTAACCCTCTTAAAGCTAAATATTTTTGTATTTTTTATTTTTTTTTTTTTTTTTTACTATCCTAGTTGCTTACTGTCTAGTACCTACGTCAACATTGCCCCCCACCTTTTTGCCTGTCCATGAAAGCATCTAGTTTCTTCTTAAAGATAGTCACAGAAGGGGCAGCCACTACTTCGTCATCTAACGCATTCCACGCGTTCACCACTCTGCAAGTAAAGAATTCCTGTCTCGACCTGAGCCGCACCTGCGGTTTGCGCAACTTAAGTCGGTTACCTCTCGTTCTCTTGCTGTCATCAAACTGGAAAAACCTACCACACTCGACATTATCTATTCCTTTAATTATCTCGAAAGCCTGGATGAGATCGCCCCTCCTTAACCTTCGTTCGAGCGAGTACAGTCTCAACACTTCTAAACGTTTCTCGTATGATAGTCCCCTGATCTCCTTAATGATTCTTGTGGCCCTCCTCTGTACTCCCTCGAGCGCCAACAAATCGCCCTTATTTGTAGGCCTCCAAAACTGGATGCAATATTCCAGCTGGGGTCTTATCAGCGCCGCATACAACGGAAGAATAACGCGAGAAGTCCTACTTGCAACATACTGACGAATGTAACCTAGAATCCTGTTGCATTTGGCCACCGTCGCTTGCGCGTGCGATGAAAACTTGAGGTCCTCATCGATAGAAACACCTAAATCTCTCTCTCCGTTTGCCTCATCCAATTTAACATCGCCGAACGTGTCGAGAGACCTACCGTTGTTTCGACCGACGTGGAGAACTTTACACTTACTTTTATTAAACCTCATGAGTCATTTCTTGCTCCACTCGTCCAAAATACTTAAATCTCGCTCGGCTCGAGCCCTATCCGCCTCCCCCCTTATGGTAAAACCTATCTTGGTGTCGTCGGCAAATTTACTTATCTTACCCTCTACGCCGAGATCCAAATCGTTTATGTAGACCAACAACAGAAGCGGTCCAAGGACCGAGCCCAATTTCAAATCTCAATGGACATTTTTCAAAACTTAACGTACGATCCGCAAAACGCTGCGCTCTTTTCTCATATCTATGGGTCCGGCAGGCGAAAGGGCGTCCCTTTGTCAAAATCAAAGTACGTTCTTAAATATTCTAACGTACGGGGTTAGGAACGTCTATGGACAGCCAAGAAGCAGACCGGGAAAATAATTCATCCGAATACGGAAAGGCGATAATGTGATGATGTAATACTTTCAAAACTTAACTTACCCGTGTCAAAACTGTGCGTACTGCTATCAAGATTCAATTTCCGCTCTCCAAAAGGGACAACAGAACGTCCTACGATCAATTTCTAACGTACCTGGAGTCAAAACCTAACCCACCATCGGCAAAACTCTCAGGACGATCCATTGCTGTGAATGGGAAGGGGAGGAGTCTCTTGGATCGATGCCCGCCCTGTCAGCTATAGAAAGCGAAACCGACAAGAACCTCCCCAATGTCTTTCGATGGAGCGTACGTTACTTTTTGAGGCAAGGACTTTAAGTTTTGACGTGAGTGCTTTAAATTCGCTCTAAAGGACACCAGCAATGTATTCCACCAGAAAGTTTGTTTCGGTGAAGGACGTATGGCACGTATGCTGTATGACAATATTAAATATAATTAATGGGGCTATATCTGGCTGATGGCGTGCTAGTGCCAATAAACTGAAGTCATTTCTCTATGATATTTGTTCATGAACTATTTTTACAGTTTTCCAGATCATACACTGAGGACCTCTTGTCCTCAACGTCTACTCAGACAACTCACACAATATAGGTTCGGTTCTCGAGTGGATATGTATTTGCCGGGTGTTTCAACAGTGATTAACCAGGTAAAGTCGATGCAGACTTAATCCTATGAAAGCCATCCAACAGCCCATAGAGATTCATTTCATGTGAGATATTTGGAGGAGGTGCTGCTCGAAAGCACACAAATTCGCCCCTCCCATTCTTCCCCTCTCGCATTCGTTAAACGGGGAATTGCACATTTCTGCACCACAATAGATTCCTCCACGATCACGGTTTCTGCCTGTTTTTCTGCCATTTTCCCACATTTCCCATTTCCTTTCCACACCCTAAAAAAGTCAGACTGTTATTTTGAGAAGTCACTTCTTGACTTATGTCATTAGAAAGCGGATTTCTATAAGCTAATAAGCCCTAAAATATGCACATGCATATGCGCTTAAAAATTGGAAAATATGCATGAAATATGCACGAACATGGGAAAATATGCAAAATCATACTTTTTTAAATGCAGTACTAATTTTTCAGGTGAAGGAAATTCAAGGTACATTTCATGCCTCTACTGAGTATAGTTGATCCATTCTTGTGACAATCAGCGGCGAAGTCAGGAATTCGCCAATGGAGGGCTATGGGAAAGGAACAGAGTCTATTTTTCGAAACTCTTCGAGAGGGATGGTGGTAGCGGATGGATTTAGAACAGAGTTTCGGGAGCCAGCGCATAACAGCCTGAAATTTGTCATAGATTGCTCATAAATAAACATATTGTTGGAAAACACTTACTTTTCCGATAAAAATGACCGAAACATGCACATGTTGAGAAAGTGTAAAAACATGCATTTTTATACATTTAAAAAATGGCAGAAATCGCTTCCTATACCAATAAGACACGATCCTATCTGGGTTGTATGTTCCTAGGAGGCTGCAAAAAAATATATGGATCCCTCGTCAGCATTAAGAAAGAGTGCAGGTCATTGCATCCGGTCGAAAACCCCTCTACGAACCAATTGAGCGAGCCTAAGTTGGAAAGATTTGGCGATCATAACATGAGATTTTCGCAATCAACACTCGTATCTATGAACGAAAATGGGCCCCAAGGTCATACAACTTTTGTAACCTATGGCAAACAAAAATGACCATAAAATGGCTGACGGATGCGATCAGCTCAAGACAATAAGCAACAATTTTCACACATGCACGACGTACGTACTCCTGAAGCAGCCAACGAGGCTAAACTCGGGGCTGCAATTCCCTTTTCAACACTTTTTAGCTGGTAATAACAGAAATTAATCGTTAGTAAATATTCAATACCAGGTATTTAGGATACTACTGAATCGCAGTCAGCATTATCACTTGTAAATTACATTTCTGCATCGACGCAAGAAATTCTTTCAACGTTTGAGACGAAGCATTTACCTCTGACAACTCTAAACGATGAGAAAATCTTTGCGATCAGTTGGAAGGGACTTGGAGTATAGGCCCATGAATGTCAGCAGCCATGCATCCATCCTAGGCGCTCGTCGAATCGGTCTTCTTATCCTTTTCCGTACGTTAAGTTTCGAAAAAGGTCCGTGAAGATATGAAAATCGCACTTCGAGTTTCGCTTTTCGTACGTTAGCAATGAAATCGGATGTCAAGTTTTGTGAAAAGATTGCAGAGTTCAGGGATTTGTTCAAATTGTTTTGAAAACGGAAGTGTAGTTTTGAGAAACGGACGCTAGCAATTGGGAAAAATTGTAATATAGCTTTTCATGTATACAAGCTACAGCGGCGATTCACATGCCACTAAATAGAGCAGACTTAAAGGTTTTTCTTCAAGTAAAATTCGGCGCCAGGTATGCTCAATATGACAACCATGCACAGTGTTTGTAGCACGGAGGCGTACAGCACGTTGTTCATCACGCTACTCAGCAGTTCACCGTCAATTTCATGAACGCCGTCCGTTATCGCATGCTTCGGGGACCGACCGGGTAACTATCTTGAACACTTATTCCTTTAGATATCCCTAAATGAGAAAGTGACAGATTAATGTCGGGCCAGTTTGGCGCCGCGACAAACCACTGTTTAACATGTGTGTAGGTCGAGAGGATGCGCTTGCGAAATTTAATGTCTTAATGGGTTGTCCAGCATGCTGATACGTGAATCGTGCCAAATTAGAATTGCGAACTAAACAGAGAAAAACTTTGAAGTCTGCTCTATTTGATGGTAGGAGAGTCGTTGTGAAAGGGTTCATTATTGAAGAGTAATATATGGGTGATTGAATGGGTGATTAATTGACTGATTAATTAACACCCTTTATTTCGACAGTCAATCTTTTGAGCAGTCACAGACAAGCAGACAAAGACGGTCAGAGGCAAGCCTGTCCCAGGGGCGTCCATGGGTCCCTGGGAATTTTTTGCCGATATCTGGTAGGACGGTCCGACCAAGTTCAGTCCTCCCGCTCCAAGCACCAGTCGGATTGTGATTGGTCAGGTGGAAGATTCGCCCCTTCTCCCACATAGCCCAGATCATTGCTAGGTTCGTCGCGCGCGGCAAGTGGGATCGCCACGTGTTGCGTCTTCCCCTACTGGCGGCGTCCTTGTTTGTTCTAATCAGCAAAAAAACGAAATTCCATATTTCTCTGGGTATACCAGTGACTCGCGAGAAGTTTCGGGGAATTCGGTACCACAAGGGGACTTATTTTTCTCTCATTCCAAGGCATTTCCGAATGGAGCCTTCCGCGGAAGCAGTGCTAAAAAGTCCCGGAGTGTAAGACGCTGCCTCTTCGCATTTTCTTTCATATGCTTGCAATGTCTTCAAAATCATTTTCCATTCAGGTGAAATCTTGGGGAACAGGAAAAAGTCACACGGAGTGTCCAGTGATTGGGGAGTGGGGCAACGCAGGAATTTTGCATTTTGCATTTTCGAAAAATCTCTAATTGTGAGGCTAGTGTGGGCTCGAGCAAAAACCAGATTTCATTTTGGAAAATGAAATGGGGTCGTCTTCTCCTAATTTTTTTCTCACAGATCTCACAGGTCAAAACATCTTCGTAGAAAGCCTGGTCTGGCCATGTGGGACGCATCATGATCCAAAATTCGAAGAAGAGCATAGAGACGACCGGATATCAACACTCGTGATTCGCGACTGGTTAATCCTAGTGCAAAAGAGGTTTCAACATGCGTGCGGTTAGCCCCACCCATTCCTACCTACTTCTAGGACTCCGTCCTAGCCCCTACCTATAGCAGTCAATTTTTTTATGAATAAAGTACTGGAACTTTTTGATCGGACCTCGTATACTCTGTTTTGTTTGCATTCACTTCGCATTCACTCTTGCAACAGGATTTTCCTTTCTTTTTTTTCGGGAAAGATGAAATTATACTAGTAACATAAAATTGTAAATGGTATGCTGTCGACGTTATTCTGGGACATCTCAAGAACCAAATCTCAATCCTTCATTCGTGTGGGGGGGGGGGGGAAGACGGAAGAGATCTTCATCAAAAGAAAGAGATCAAGACGGAAGAGATCTTCAAGAATCATCTTTTACCATTCAAGAAACTTCGAAAGAATTCAAAACAAATGTAAAATCATAAGGGTAAGGGGAAAATTCTCGGTCAGCCGAATTCAAGAAGTCCGGTGTGACTTCCACATTTCATCAAGGTGGAATCGCGCCCTAAACATTCCAATCGACAGCAATAGCAATAGACGATTCCATCTTCCACAAATTCATGGCTTAAGCAATAGGGCACGGGAGTGATGTCCCAACCGTAATCTTCAGGACTGATGGGCATGTCGGCCATATAAGAGAGAAGCCAACGATCCATGGGTCTGAAGTGATACTTATTACAGTCACCGAGCCGGTAGTAAGAGAGGGCTATGTCCTTTCTCCAACTACAGGGTCAATACAGGATTTAAAGGAGAATCTGACATCTCCACACATGACGTGATATTGGGAGGTGGAGGTTGTTATTCCTCCAGACGTTTCCCAATTCTTCCGAAAGAGAAGCAACCAGCAAGTGAAGGTTCTCGGTTCGTCATTCGCTCCAGAAATGTCGAAAACGACGGGCTCCTCAGTTCGTCATCTTCTACAGAGGCCGCCCTCGTCGGGGTCCTCAGTTCGTCAACCCCTTCTGGGATGGTGCTCCCTATCCTCACGGTGATACTTTCCATTGGTTCTCGTCAACTCCGGTGTTCCCTGCAACATTTCAAACCACTATTCAATATAGAACACTTGTAATTCGAAACTATTCCACGCACACAACCAATACTCTCAACACTCCCAATGAACAACGCCAAGGACTTACCATTCGTTCGTGATGAAGATCATGACAACCGGTGATGGAGGAGACCACGTCGGGACTACTCAGGATTTCTGCTTGGAACAGCTTTTATACCCTCCCTTTCCTCCTGCCATGCACTGGTCGACCTTGGCATACCCCCTTCCACGCAAATATGGCACACCCCCTTCCCACGCAGATATCTATCTCCACTACTTCCGGCTTCCTTCCCCAACTTCCCCCTTGGAGGGATTATAGTCCGTTGGCGAAAGAATTCCTTACGTCTCATCGGCCACCGACTCTTCAAAGCACGCTATTCCCTTTTTACAACAGTGAATTTCCCCCACTTAGTGAAATGATTCGTAATTTCTTCCTGCTATTGAATGACTCCTGCCTGTTCGCCATAAAGCACGGGTTAGCCAGATTGGACAATAAAGAATCCATTGGTCTCAGCAATATCATCCAGGATAAATTCGCACGAGCCTGTTCATCACTTCCAATTCATTTTTCCCTCCTCGTATAAGCATCCCTTCATCCTGATCATTTCATTTACCTTGCCTATGCTGTATTGAAATCCTTCATTGAAAAGAAAATACAATTTCTCCATTACCTTGACATTTTAGCCTGATGGAATGACGGATTTCAACGTTTCTGTCATGATCTGAGAAAACTAATTTTGGGCATGTTGCGGGACGATCGATCCCTCGTTCTTTCATTCATTTCTGAGTCATCTGAACGCTTTGCTCACGGCATATGAAATGGGTCCGGACTTCAAGACATATTTTGAGAGCCTGAATTCCAGACGGTAATTAGGAAAGTAAAATGTGTGAGGAAAAGCATTTTCTCCAGCTGACGAACAGGAATGCGTGAATGAAATCTCTTTAAATTTCAAGATAATTTGTAGCTGGCATCGTATCGCATAGGAACCAAAGCAGTTTATTGTGGGATGTGGGGGCCAACTTCGACAGCAGGCCTGCCCGTGTCGGCCACAGTTCGAGGTCAGGTGTCCTGTAGGGATCCTATAAGTATCATAATAAATATCTATTGGCTTTATATAGGAGTTATTTGTAAGGAGCTCCACATCCCCACTGAAATGGCTTATTAAACGCAAAGCAGGCCTCAAATCGATCTAACGTCATGGTCGAGTCACCTGGAAAAAGGACAGTTGAAGGAAGAGAGAAGTAATGAGTTATTTAGGGTCCTCCCGGTCTTTGTCGGCAGATTAGCTCCTTCCGTCAAAGACATGACATTCTGACATCCTGACACGGATGCCACATGGGTCATCCCTTCTGAGGTGAATATATATATATTTCTGTCTCTACGATCTCCTCATGCAAGCAGTTTCATCATGTGGCGTCACTGTGTCATTCCTGAGAGGCCAACCACTCCTGCTCACATTTACCATTCCTGCTGTTCTTGTATAATAAAAACTACCTGTGGCAACCATGTTTTTCCAAACTGGAGATTAGGGGAGGGGACTGTCAAATAGATGACATTTCATGACCACTAATAGGGTGACCCGTCATTTTCGCCGACAAACTCGCAGACTTCCCAGTGATTCGACTGTACATGCTCTCTCTGAGATGAGTTGTGAAAGTATGAATAGGCCTGCGATTGGCCGAACGTTAAACGAAACGAAACGTCTCGAACACCACAGATTCATCTTTAAAGGCCTAATTTACCCGTGAGTCCTGAAGCTACATTTTTTTAAATTTAGAATAAAGGTGGGGTCTGCGGTGACCTGACGGCAGTCTGACCATTCAAAACTGGTTTTCACATTACTCCCTGAATTGTTATATCAGTGTACTTGGTCTTGTGGACGGATAAGAATTTCCTTAGCATTCACTTCAGCTCTACATTGAACAACATCTTGCTGAGATGAACGTTCTCCCCCCCCCCCAAAAGCAATTCATGCATGCATCCATTAAAACAATTAGGGTGGATTTTTGAACAGAGCACTATCGGGTAACGCAGCTTTATTTACCGGATTAATAATGCATTTTCTCTGAAATAAAGCTGCATTATCGGTTAGTGCTCTGTTCAAAAATCCGCCCTAGATGTGTGAATTCAGGATGATGCAAAGCATATAGTGGCAGTTGAAACTGCGCGTGATGCCAGTGCATTTATTGGACTTCCTGGGGTTTCAACTGGGTTTGTTAGGATGAATCACATGAAGAAAATGTGAAATTGTGACTACATGGAAAATTCGCCTCTCCAACGGCCTGAATAATTCCCATGTATAGGGAGAAAATGACCAGCAATTCATTTTCGGGACGATTAGAATATTTGGCAACGAATTCATCACGCCCTTAAAGAAAACAAGAACTTGTGATACATTTAATATTTCTTTTTTACTTTATTGTGCAAATTCTTTTATAAACTTTTAGCCTGAGGGGCACAGCAATTACGGGGTACGAAAAATATGAGTGTAATATATATTTTAAAAGCTAAAATTGTTCTGATTTCAGATTAGTCATTGAAAATTAAAAAGGGTAGGGTCATTGGCGATGACGAAAGGCAACGTGTGATTCACCGCATTCGAGCATTCGCCTATCGAGAAGTTAGGGAAGCAGACTCTAGGTTCTTTAATTGAAAGTGGATTGCTCACCACTCCATCGCTGTGAGAGATTAAGTTACTGACGACTGAGTTGAAAGATGGAGTTACAGAGAACGATGGTTACGAATTTTGCTTTACGATATTTATTGACGACAGGCTGGGAAACACTGTCTGAAGTGAGCAAGAACATTGTGGTGGAGAATAATGGAAAAAGACTAAGAAAAGAAGCTGTCGTCGAGTTGCAGAAGGCACATAAAAGAGATGTGGAAAGATTGTTAATACGTCAACGATACAACGATACCGATCGAAAAGAGGCATGAAGGCTTAAAGGACAAAGTAGAAAGTATGACGATTAGTGAGCTATTAATGAGTGGTTCTGGCCGAAATTCAGAAGCGGATGTCCTTCAAATTTTCCAAGATGCTATTCATGAAACGGAAAATGTAACTTTTGCCAATTTTCTTGAGATCATACCCTCAACATTTGAGCGGTTCGGGTGAAGCCAATGGCGGTATCACAAAATACTGATGCATCAATTTAATCTGATTGAGTAAAGGTTTAAATTGATACATTACTTACTATTTATTCTATTTGTAATTAAGGATGTACTCTCCTAGCAAAAGGAGAACTGAAAGAACAAGAACTGCAAGAACTTGTTCAGTCATGCAACCAATTATTTTAAATCAGGAATAATCTTGCTAAAACCGACAGAAAGGATCCATGAAGACACAATTCAACGATGTCAGGCGGTTGGGAAATGAGAGTGAAACACGTTGCACACGAGTGAGGATCACAACTATATGGGTGAAAATCCATCAGTTTTCATTTGAGATGATCGGAGAATACGAGATCAAAAGCGGATCTCCGGGTTCCCTTCAGGGGGGGACTATGATACACCGGAATATCATCCCAAACCGACACTCCTTTTCGAGGATAATTCTTTCCCCACGCTTGCAGGTCCTGATTTTTCCCTATCGAATCGGAGAAGACAATGTCGTGTATCTCTTAGGGTTGCGAATTTGAAACGATGCGATTCACGTGTGACATGAATGCTCACATGCAAGAATAGCTCGCCGTTTCGGTCCCATCTCGTCATGCCGGGGCTTCCTCCATCCGTACAAGGCCATGTCGAAGATCCACTCGAGAATTTCCATAACCGAAACGANGTATTCATTGAAAAAAATCTGCATCCTGGCATCAGGACGCATTGTCGCCAACGTGTTAAGAAAGTATTTAATTAAGAAAACATCTCTAGCACCATTTCAGTGCCTCTGATTAGTTGTCGCATGTTTATATCAGATGGGAGAAAGGCATTTTTTCATCTTCAGGCAGATGTTGCCTGCCTGTCCATTCCCAGCAAACAAAGGAACATTCAGTGAACGTTGTACGAACGTTAATGTTGAAATCTCTCACCGTTGTGGGAAGGTTCCATGTACCATTAATTCAATACTTAAATGTCACTCATCGCAATACTTGGATGAAAATTGATGTTCACTGGCTGAACATTGTACCCACAGAGCAATGTCACTTATTGGAATGCTCACTCCCACCCCAGTAGTACCCCAATATTGGGCCAATGATGAAGGCAACGGAATACATTTATTGCTCTGAATGAAATAAACTTTAGCACCTTCCAGGGAAGCTTCTCTCTTTTCTTACTCTGCAGAGTACCCAAAATCTCCTTTTTCGCTCCTAGTTGCAGATTGATCCGAGTATCCATTCTGCTCCCCGAGAAGAGTAAAGCAAGGCCAGAGCCAAAACATGATTAAATTTCTGAAAACTCTTTCATAGACAGTACTGTATATGCTTGCAAGGGGTTCTCCTTGGGAGTATGAGCTTTTTCCTGACCTTGCCTCAAAAATTCATTCTCAAATACGGGGATAATAAATGATTAAGTGTCCGATTTCATTCATGACTGTAACAAGACTAGGAAAAACATATAGTGAGGTACTAAACACTGTTGTGAGGAAAGAAGGATGGAAAGAGGGAATCCAGAGAATTTTCTCTTAAAATATCTTCATATAGCCCTTCATATGTCCACTCTGGATTATTTTCTCTGGGTCTATATGAAGTAGAATATCTTTTGAAGAGAAACTTGCAACGATTCTTGACCTAAAGGATGCAGTGACACGTCATTTTAGGTGTGACATGTGAAACTCTTCAGACGGCAGTTGAAACCTTCGCCGTCAGAGTTCGCTCTTGTCTCCAAAATGGAGGACAATTTGAACACACATTATAAGCACATGAAACTTGTGAGTTTTCTGATAATTTCGAAGATTTTTCTCATTTTTATCTTCATTAAAAACAAAATAGCACATTAGCAAAATTTGTAACATTTTTTGTTCCACCCTGTATATACGCTCTGTACAGCCAATAAATACTGATAATCTTATCCGGCCAAATCTGAATCTAGTCAAATTTAACCAGAAACAGGGATAAAAAAAACATCCCAGACAGTCTACATGTTATCTGCGAGCTGACAGTAAGGGAGGGTAAAAATGTATTATCTTCATGATTCCATGGAATCTATGCTGGAAAAAGCATTCAATATCTCAATGATTTGGCACCATGTAGTTCATATGAAGTATTGGGAACGGATTGATGAATTAAAATTCACAATATAAACAACCTCAGAGTGGAAAATATACGCTTCTATTCAGTTATTAGGCGTTGCAGTTTCCCATGCGTATGCGTGCCTATATTAATGCTGGCGTTCAGCATTACTAAGTCAAATTTGGATATTTGCGTTATAATGACGTTCATTACACGACAGATGAAAGGCATGTGTGCGTTTCCCATACGATCATTAGTTATTCATAGAGGACTTAGAAGAAAACCGTTGGCGAAACACAAAACTCCATGGTGATGCTATTATTTCTGGCTACATTTCCATTTTCTTCAGAGTAAGATTACATGGAATGTGCTAACTTGGGACGACGACAGTAAATCCTGCTTTCAAGCTCACTTCCCTTCGTATTCGTCAATTCGTTCTGCATCCATGCAAGGAGGTCTACGAGCAAGGAGTCTTCGCTGCCCATCTTCGACGTGGAAAACTTCTTCTCGATGGTCATCTCCCTAAATCACAAGCGCATGCTGTTTCCCATTCGTGTTTTCAAAGGAAGTAGGATGAAAACTAATTTTGGCTTACTGGCAGCGCTGAGGAGGACAACCACAGGAACGATCTGCATTAATAACCTTCTTTATAACATCCGGGAAGAGGTTATCTAGGGCTACAAGAAACAGACGTAAAAAATTCCTCAAGTGAAAAGCTTTAAAACTAATGCATATAATAATATATGTAATAAAGCCATTTTTATATCACACGCTGTGCGAATGAGAAACAAAGTAGTGCAAGGGCATTTGAGAAAATGAAGAATAGGATCAAAATTCTCACCCCCTGTGCAATTTATCTTCTTTGCCGGGTTCTCAAGGTTTAGTAGATCAGGATAGATTAAATGGAGGCAGCTTGGTGCGTAGTCATACATCAATTGGGTGACAACGCAAAATGTCTGACATTCCTAAACGAGGGAGAGGGGCAAGGAATATCTGGTATAATATTTCCATGGATATGGAATGCGTCATATGTGAAGGAATCTACCTCCTTCGAATAATGTGTTTCATTTTTGATCTTCAAGATGTTGGAGTCGAATCGTTTCAGGAGGTAAGAATCAGGGGCACAATTCCCCCCATTTTCAGGGAGAATTCGTTCGTATTCCGTCATCTTGAGGCCAAAACTGGAAAGCATTCCCAAGTTTGTGTCGAATCCTTCTTCACCATGAAGTTTAGTAGTATCCTGGGGTTGCCGAATATAGAGTTTGTATCCTTCGCCTGGTGAAGAGCGGTTCGATTTTTGGGGAAAATCTGCTGCCAGGTAGAGCCGTAGCCCTTGCTGCTTAATTTGAGACGGGGATAGATTACGTTACTTACACTACTCAGGGTTTAACCGATAACAGGATCGTACCCAAGGAGCCTTGGTCGAGCTCATTCCGGCATATGAGGAGTTCTGTCGCACGACTTGTTTGTCCCTTTGGTAGTTGAAGGTAAGGCATTCACCAAGACTTCCCATAGTCTCGTTTAAGAAATCACTGAAAGTGCCGAAGAATGCAATAGTCACAACCGATTTCACCGGGAACATAATGCTTGGATTTTATTTTCATTTGAGATCTTCATGGCATTGTTATTCTCCTCAGAATGATTGACTTTTTTTCTCTAGTTGGTTCAATGATTCGGATATTTAGGTTGAGAAACTGAAAGTAATGGTTAATGATTAATGTTTAGGCACGTTGTCATATTCAGGAAGAAGGACTTCTCGGCAAAGAAGTCCATCTGGAGCAAAAGTCGCACGAGAGATTATCCTTTGCATTGCTAGATATACATATTGGCTTGGAGAAGGAAAATTATCCTTACGTATCTTTGCAAGGCTCCTCATTGAAGCTGCAATGGAGTATGGAATTCTCAATACGTGTAGGATTCAAGTCTTTGGGCTTCACGTAGACATCGAGAAGGTACTTGTTTGGACCGAGCGCTTTCCTGTAATCTTTCAGATTCTCCTGCATTGTAGCAACTGCAAGGAAAATGTCCACTGGTCTTTAGCGAAAGAATCTCCCATGTGAAATCGATGCGACGTGTACTATCCCGTCAACTCACTGTCCACAAAAGCGAAGGGTGCAATGCAGATCTGCCCTCCGTCCTCTTTCTTTGCCTGGTTCGTATCGTTCGAGAGATATGACGAAGTTGTCATTCTTGGTTGGTTTTCGTCATGTGGATTTGATAGCAGCTCGAATAAATCACTGAAAGTGCCGAAGAATGCAATAGTCACAACCGATTTCACCGGGAACATAATGCTTGGATTTTATTTTCATTTGAGATCTTCATGGCATTGTTATTCTCCTCAGAATGATTGACTTTTTTCTCTAGTTGGTTCAATGATTCGGATATTTAGGTTGAGAAACTGAAAGTAATGGTTAATGATTAATGTTTAGGCACGTTGTCATATTCAGGAAGAAGGACGTCTCGGCAAAGAAGTCCATCTGGAGCAAAAGTCGCACGAGAGATTATCCTTTGCATTGCTAGATTGGCTATTGGCTTGGAGAAGGAAAGTTATCCTTACGTATCTTTGCAAGGCTCATCATTGAAGCTGCAATGGAGTATGGAATTCTCAATACGTGTAGGATTCAAGTCTTTGGGCTTCACGTAGACATCGAGAAGGTACTTGTTTGGACCGAGCGCTTTCCTGTAATCTTTCAGATTCGCCTGCATTGTAGCAACTGCAAGGAAAATGTCCACTGGTCTTTAGCGAAAGAATCTCCCATGCGAAATCGATGCGACGTGTACTATCCCGTCAACTCACTGTCCACAAAAGCGAAGGGTGCAATGCAGATCTGCCCTCCGTCCTCTTTCTTTGCCTGGTTCGCATCGTTCGAGAGATATGACGAAGTTGTCATTCTTGGTTGGTTTTCGTCATGTGGATTTGATAGCAGCTCGAACACCGAATTCAGAGAGTAATCCACCTCAAGCATTCCTTCCATTGGGCTGAAGAGTCCAGAAAAATCGTAAGGCAAGTTGTCGGTCTGATATTTCTGAGGACATATAGTAACGGCTGGGAAGGGAAGAGTGTCCTGTAACTCCATCTAGATGGCAAATGACAAGTATATTGGTAACATTCCAGGTTCGCACTAAGAGACGATGTCAAAGTGTTAAGGTCATTATACCTTGGTATTAGTAGTTATTGGGCCAGACAGGTATGCATTGATGATGTCGATGATTCCGTAGAGCATATAGCCAGTAGCGATGAGAAATACTAACAGCCAGAAGAATTTTCTGAAGGGAGAGGATTCCCGGTATGCAGACCGAGCCAGTGCCTGGGTAGAAGCATTAAAAATGATAACGCATCTGCCTATAACGTCATACGACGTATTCTCGACGACTTTAGGCAACGGCACTGGCATTCTCATTTGCAGTGAATGTGTTAAGAGCATCCTTTAATGCTCATTCGCGATATGATAACTCTCAGGCCTAATCTCATCTTTGAGATCATTTCACTACTTTCTTCTTAATTGGGAAAGCATGGCGCAACTGCTTGTAAAAGCTCGTAAAATATTCATGTCAGTTGCGAGATCGAATTATCTTCGATACTAACCAATCCATGTGAACATGATTGAAATAATAACAAATTGATTTTGCCCACGAAGTCCAAGTCTGGATGGAGAGAGCCAGTTTGAATTGGGCTATATTCCGATTTTAGATCTTGAGGTAGGGGCGAAGCGTGTGGATTGTGAACAATCCTTGGGGCTGTTCAGATCCACTCAGAAATATTAGAGGGGTATCTGATTGGGAGAAATGAGTTTCATTTGACATTCAATGTGCCTCGGTTAAAAGTGTAAAGAAGTTATTGAAGAACATAGGCTTCTGGTTCATCCTTATTTGAGCTGAAATACACATTCGCGTGTCCAATTAAAATATCACTCAAATGTGAACAATCGACTTCTTCCCTCCACGCATTAACTCATTGAAATCATCACTCGGCACAAAAGAATCCATGCTGGCTCCGTTTGTTTCAATAGTCCCTCCAGATTTGGAATTCCACAATATCAAAAAGTATCAATATGTTGGTTCTGATAAAATTAAATAAAGGCGACGAATATTTCTTTCATTCTTAGGGAAAATATTCTCGTTATTTCCTTCTTTCATGGACGACAGACGAAAGACCAAAGGGTTCTGAAATGCTTATTGTCTAGTTCCTTTGGGAAAGACTCACATGTCCGGTGAATCTGGCCAGGAATCTGTGGGTGACCGAGGAAAAGCCGACAATTTCTCCCCCTTCATCTTCAAACTGGATCACTGCTTCTTTTCCTTTCATTCCGTCATCAATGGACACTTGATTCATCATGAAGGAGTCTTCATCAGTTATTCAATTGCTTCTGATTGAGTTCTTCTATACAGATGCCGAGACGGATACGGAATGCGAGAGAAAGCAAGATGCCTCCAAACCACCACGAAAGGGCCCCAACTCTCATATGCGCTTTCGCTTATTTGTCTCTAGACTTTATGGCTGCCAATCGTTGAGCCCCTCCTCTTCGTCCAACCTGGTCGATGTGAACCGTTCCACATTCGTTTCCACAAGAGAGTACAGGTAATGTAGGTTATTCATGCGAAGACAGTTCCACGTATATCGTTGCACAGTGCCATGACGAATCACTGTCACAGTTAGAGGTACAGTTACAAGTGTCTTCTCTGGTGAGACGAACACTCATATCGCTAACTGCAGGAGGAAAAAGCTTGGAGAAAAAATTGAACCTTGCAGTGTCCGAAAGATCTGATGATTTACATTCGTTACAAAGAGGTCTTCCCTTAGAACCTAGATTTTCGTGGAATGACTCCGTGGTATCGGCCAAATGTACTTCACCACGAAGAAATCACGCCCAATGCACACATTCAGAAACAGAAGCTAAGAATTGCTATGAATGTTGCATCCACGTTGCTATGTTCTGAAACTGATGAAATGTGTTTTCCGCCACCGAAAAAAAAATATATATATCTCCGTCAGCACTTGAGGGGGGTCGGGAACCTATGGCTCATGAGCCAAAAAGATTTGGCTCATTGAGTCATGGCTGAAAATCTAAGTTGTTCCTCAATTTCCTCATGTATCATAGAATGCATGTCTCTTGCCAAATCAAGGAAAATTATATTCAGGATATCTTTCGCTCACAAGCACCTAGCTCAATCTTAATATGGCTCATATGGCCATAAATGTTCCCGACGCCTAGCATATGATCTCCTTAGGTCCTCCTTCATCGACTTGGGTCTGGTCAAATAACGCAGAAGATACCTTGAATAATACGAGTAAATGGCATTGTTGAAAAGAGTCCTCTTTATGAGTCCAAGTCTGGTTCCCTTGCCTGACCTGATGTTCACTGTAGAGCTAGCGCATTAATTTCCTTGAGTTCATGCATAAATGCTAGACTCCCTTCTCGTCACCCCTATGGGACTGTCGAGTATATGGGTCATTCATTGTGTGGTTCATTATGTGGGTCTTTCATGGGGGTCATCCTCTCTTCACGAATTATGTGAATTATTGTCTTGACTTCTAGTGCGATTAGGATATAGAAACTGCTAAGGTCCTTCTCGGACAGGAGGTATGGATGAAAGAGGAAAAACCTAAAAAAAAAAACATAATTACAAGCTCCTTTTCATGGAATGAAGGCATGAAATATTTTGGTGCATCGCAGGGAAACGTTCTGGTATTGCAGAAAAAAGGGATATTGGATGTCGTGCGCATGTCATTGAGAGTGACTTGTTTCACACGAACGTCCTTCATACGAAAAACTTGCAATTTGAGATTTCCGCTGCCGACATCGCGTGCTGACTCCCACCTCTGCACGTGATTCTTTTTCGAAAGACAGCACTACGTGGTAGGTCAGTTTATTAAGTCATATATATTAAGTCTCCAGTCGGATTGTTATGGGCCAGTTGAAGATCCTTGCCTCCTGCCGTTGAGTCCAGCTCATCGCCAGGCTCATCGCTAGGCTCGTCGAGAGCGGCAAGTGGGATCTCTTCGTGTCGCGTTTTCCCCACTGTGCCGATTTCCTCGTGGCGCCCTTGCTAGCATTCAGCTGCGAAAATTCGCAGGTGACGTGATGCAATTCCATCACTTTTCTGTTCCTTTGGGTTTTTCAATGACTCTCGAGGGGAAGATACGGGAAACTTATCGTCCTGAGGAAACTTATTGTGGTCTTTCCATCCAAGGTTCTTATTTTCTTCGCATGAAATCTTTTATAGTGTTTTACATTATTTTCAAGTTGAACTCATTCTTCGGGCTTCAGGATTTTCTTTTCAAGTCTACTTCATTTATTTATATTTATTTTTCCAGGGAATCTGGAAGTTGGGAAATTATCCTATGAAGTTAAAGTGCAATTGTCATATTGCCAAGTTTTCTTCCTGCAATACAAAGCCAAAAACACTGATATTGAATTGATTGCAAAGATTTTCTTGTGAAAATAACTATATAGATCTGATGAACAGATTCCCTAAGTTAACACAATGAATCTCTGTTCTTACAACAACTAACATCAGCTATTTACGGCTTTCGTTGTCCATTACATGATATACAATTATCAGGTCAAGATCGCTCCATCAGACAAAGCTGAGTAAAACAATCGAACTAAAATTGACTACTGGAATCGGCAATCACTCGTTCCAGTAGTTAACTGATTGTTGACTGGTATGGAACTGTTAGTAAAGTGGTAATGATGGTCGAGTAGCTCGATCATCCAGCCACATGGATCACCTTGTTCGTTGGCAATGTTTCGAAGTAACAATGATTTAATTGGTTATTAATCATTTAATCTGATTTTCATCTTTTTTTGTTCGAGGCGGGAGGTCAATATTGGGAGGGCGGACCCTCTGATTGAGTATTTGAGTTAATTTAAAGTATATAAACTAAGATCCTGCCACCGCTCAGACTCGATCCTCGCCTTCCAACTCTTTCTCGGAAGCCTTTTCATTTGAGCCTCTTTCATTTGACCTACCCTTTCCAGTCGGGGCCATTTATCACCAATAGTAGGAACCTGGAGAGCAAGGGTGGCAAATACCACCCCCCCTTCAAACGAAATTATCTTCCCACCCCGCTCCCCTCCCCCACTTCTTAAGAAAGTGCTCAAGTGTGGTGTGTACTGTACAAGGGCAAGTTGGGACCCAAGGACCTTTCAATTGGGTTTGGATAGTAAATTTGGCCTGCAGAGGATGCTTGAGGAGGATTGGTGCTGTAGTGCAAACTTAAAAGACTCCAAATCCTTTTCGTCCAGGTTCCAGATATCCCTTTAAAGAAGACTCAGTCTTCATTCTCTAAATTCTTTCCTTGGAGAGACAGGAAATTTTTGGGGTCCGTTCCCTCAGTCATGAGTCTGGCGTGAAATAGGACAGTGAAGAAGCTCCCAGAGATAAATTTTGATGGATGGGCCTGAGTGGACCTCGTTGTGCTAAGTTCTTAATAATGTACTTAATAATGTCTTAATAATAATGTACTTGAAAGTTATGTTATTAACTACGTTAAAGCCGAGCTACCAGGCCGATATCAGGAAACTTATTGTGGTCTTTCCGTCCAGGTTCTTATTTTCTTCGAATGAAATCTTTTTTAGTGTTTTACATGATTTTCAAGTTGAACTCATTCGTCGGGCTTCAGGATTTTCTTTACAAGTCTACTGCATTTATTTATTTTTATATGTTCAAAGAATCGGGAAGTTGGGAAATTATCCCACAAAATTAAATTGCAAATGTGATGTTACTAAGTTTTCTCCCTGCAATACAGAGACAAAAACACTTGTGTTGAATTGAGTGCGAAGATTTTCTTGTGAAAATAACTATATAGATCTGATAAACAGAGCCCCCACTTTAACACAAAGAATCTCTGTTCTTACAACAACTACTAACAGCAGCTTTTTACGGCTTTTGTTGTCCATTGCCTTATATCCAAATGTCAGGTTAAAGTCGCTCCACTAGACTAAGCTGGGTACAACTATTGAACGGAAATTTATTACTGGAATCGGCAATCGCTCATTCCAGTAGTTAACTGATTGTTGACTGGTATGGAACTGGTAGGGAACTGTTAGTAAAGTGGCAGTGATGGTCGAGTAGCTCGATCATGGAGCCACATGGATCGCCTTCTTCGTTAGCAATGTTTCGAAGTAACAGTGATTTAATTGGTTATTAATCATTTAATCGGATTTTCTTCTTTTTTTGTCCTAGGAGGGAGGTCATAATTCGGAGGGCAGACCTTCTGATTGAGTATTTGAGTTAATTTAAAGTATATCAACTAAGATCCTGCCACCGCTCGGACTCGATCCTCGCCTTCCGACTCTTTCTCGGAAACCAGAAGTACCATCTTTTCCTTACTTTATAATTTACTCGCAGAAGAACCGGGGTTGCACGGGTGAAGATTGTAATGTCTGAGATATCGATCCAGGCGACCGCCTGGGGGCAGGAAGCGGCTTCGTGCGGCCAGCCCTGCCCTGGGGGTCCGAATTTTAAAACACCAAATAGCCTATGACCATCCCCGGGCCAAATGGTGAAGCCGTGCAAAGTTGGATCGGACTGGGATCAGAGGCGTGGTCGTGCATAAAAGACAGACAGACACAAAAACATTCAAACATATAATAGATTGTTATTATTGAATCATTGCTGATGCCTTGATTTGGTCAAAGGAATTTCGACGAAGTTTCACAAGTCTGTCGAGAACACGAGTTTCCAAATTTGCAAATATCAACATTTTGGCATAGATAAATTTGCAAAATAACACGAAAGTATATCAAGAAATACATGCATCTTTTATTCTCGTATGTGCGTCGTGGACCCAAGATCTCATAATTATTCTCTCCAAGGAATTCGAACTCTTGATGCTTCAACGAACAATGATGAAAAACAGCCTGACGGCCTAACGGACAAGACAGGGATTTCTCGTCTTTGGACTAATCGAAGGGGACTAACATTTCTTAGCTTAAATTAACCTTTCTCCTCTCTCTTGTATTGGTGCAGTTGCAAATGTAATTTTGCGACATCACAAATTTGATGAGGAAGTGGCTACATTTGCTGCGTCCCACATCTCTAAGAATAATTTTGAGAGCTATTATAATTATTCGCGCATGAATTTCAAAATAAGTTTAGGCGTCTGGAAAAAAATGGGAGGAAGTCCCCCCAAGCATTCTTCACTCCGTTTACATTATTTCAAATTGCGCTGATGAGCACTATTAGTGTTCATCATCATCAATTTTGAAGGTTTATGCTACGTATTGACCAGATGTCTTCATAAGGGGCCTCAATAAAATAATGAACGCAATCAATCACAAATCAATTTTTTGAATAATTAAATTGTCTGTCCAAGTTAACACATTAAGGACGGACCCCGTGTTTACACGGGTTTTCAGATCCATGCGTCAAGGACGGGACCCGTGTAAACATGGATTTTGCGCATGATGAAGAAATAAGCATCTCTTGGCATCTGTTTCGGGATTTTCGAACTTACTGACCATATGCTCTGATTAGGAAGCTTTACGCTTTGAAGCTTTTAAATTTATTATTAAAATTAATATTTTGCTGTTTTTCTATTCGTAATGAAATCAAGAAGCGTTCGTTAGAGCACTTCTCTTCCGTGACCTGCCACTGAATCTCTACGCACTGTTCTACTACAGTATCAGGCAGACTCGTGACTGAAGGGGACTGACTCCAGAACCTCCATTCTTTTCAAGGAAAGACTTAAGAGAACGGAGGCGAAGTCTAATCGGAAGGGGCATCTTGAACCTGAGACATAAAAAGAACTCCCACAGATTGCCTATCAAATGCTCCCTTCCACGCTATTCCCCCTCAGACATTAACCTCGCTTCAAGCTAAATTGACGTTCCAAACCTCATTGAATGCCACGAAGGTACTTGAGTGGCAACCTGCCCGTGTATACGTCACTCTTAAGTTTCAGAAGTGAGGGAGGAGAGGGGGAAAATATACCATTTTGCCCCTCCATCTGGAAAAGTGATGGGGCATTTGGCACCCCTGCCCCCCGCCGGTTCCCACGCCCTTGGGACCTATAAGTTCTCTATAAGAATGTATTAGGCTTCTTAGAGGATCTATTAGGTTCCTATGAGAATCTCATAAGTCCGTGATGGACAGCATATCTGGTAGAGCATTGGTGGATACAGAAATCATTCATAGAAAGGCGCTTCTATATAAGTCCCCCCTCCTCCTCCTTCCCATTCCTGTATCCGCCACTGAGTTAGGGAGAATTGGAAGGACCTGGGTTACAAAAGAATATTCAATCAGCATTGTGTGAACGTTAAATTTTAACCTTTCCATCGTCGTGTGGGCATAGCATCTAACATTAATTCAATATTTTAATGTCGCTTATCACAACACTCAGATGAATGTTCAACACTGGCTGAAGTTTGGGTCAACTTTGTGGTGTCAATGATTGAAATACTCACTCTCTACTTCTGTAGCACCAGATATTGACTCAATACTGGACCAACTTTGGGCACGTTGGCTGCACCTTGCCCAATATACGAGAATAGATTCTACCAATCCTGGGGAGCCAACCTTTTTGTTCGACGGTGCCGCATTACCCCTTAAGGGACCTCCCGCGGACCGCAATACCTGTTTTTAACATTAATATTACATTTACAATAATATTCGGGAAGCGCCGCGGGCCGTAGGTTAAGCACCCCTGTTATAATCCAAAAGAAGTTTCAGTGGAGAGATGTCGTGCAGTAAGAACAGTTCTGTATGCTGTTTCCTTAGGCTGAGTGGAGAATGAAACATGGAAGGAAGTGAGCTCTGGGATGCGTCATCCTGCCCATCAATAAGACAGATGTGCTCATGGGCAGAGACTCGTATTAGTGCAGGCAATACTAGTCCTGAAGTTAGAAATTCCCCGCTATGGTAAAACCCTTACTCGGTAATGAAAGTACAGCACAAAACAACGCCCATGTTGACTTAGGTGGTCATCCCATTCAGTAGTAATCCTGGTCGTAAAGCCAGGGTTTCGAAACCCAAAATTCCTCACCGAATCCTGTAGGTCAAGAGTCTTATAAGACCCTATAGAGAGCCGAGAGGTTTTTTGTCTTTCAAAAACCTGTAGGAAAAGTCAATAGGTTTCAAATGAGAAATATCGATGAATTTCCTATACCCAAGCCACTTTTCCCACACTTTTTCGTATACCCAAGCAGGCTCTCGCACGTGACCACTTTTCTTCGATTTCGTTCGTTTCGAAAAGGTGTTTCAATACAATTTTTTATTTTTGGCACTATTGTATTCAATAATTTTTTTTCTGTTCATGGGCGAAATGAAAATTAAATCTTTACATATCAAGTTTGCAGAATTGCCCGACCAGCTTACACTGAGTAATCCCAGTATAATAAACTCCTATGGAGGAAGTATGCTTTCCTCCCTCAAAATACCATCGATTACTCCCCATTCTGCTGCCAAGGCTTCACATTTTTCTCGAGAAGGTCGTGTTCGTGGTATTCGCAGACAGGACCAGCTTGGTGACTCCACTAATCCTACCCATAAGGAGAAAGTGGGTAGAGCTACGTGGGTAGAGCACGACGATGACAACGTTGATATTGGAGAAAATCGCAATTGTGGAGGCCCAATGAGCATTTTTATAGAGTTTTAAAGCTCGTCTCATTCTTTAGTCTTGCAGTTTTTTTTTTAGGCAAGTCCCTGTTCCATTTCGACTGTTGCTCTATGAGCTCTTGGTGCAACTGGTGCTGAGGTTTTAGAAGCGCCCGGGAAAAAAAAGCGAGTCTATTTTTCGATTTACTAATTTTTGTTGTCAGCAATACTGTACAGTATATTTACATTATTATAATATGATTATATTCAGTTATTCTAGTTATTTAAATGAGTTTTATGCATACTGAACTCATATAATTTTCAAATCAGACAATTAATGCATAGAAATGTAATCATTGGGTACTGTAAGTACTGGGGAATATTTCGACGTACCACTCACACGCCAAGCGGACAAAAGGGGTTCAATTTCAAGAAAAAGACACAAACTGATTTGCGAGGCTTCCATATGGAATTCGGTTAAAGAAATCCCTTCCGAAACTACGATAAGCATTATCTTCTTCATGATGATTGCTTTGTCATTCCCAATTTCCCGAGTTCATACAAGTTTGGAGATGGTGAAAGTTGAAAAATTAATAGGATTTCTTTTAGTTCCATTCCAGACCGACGTCCACGAGACGGCGGCTATCACTTGTTTCTTGCTTTTGACGCATTGTTCTACACGATCTCTACGCCGGCTATTAATGGTATCCAAACTCAGCACCAAACTGGTCGATCTGTCTGGATGGTTGTAAAAGGGTTTCAACTTGTCCTTGTCTCAACGTTAACTGGCAGGTTCACCGAGCCCCACATCTTACGGATATGATTTTGGAGCCATCCTCAGATTGCCAATTTTGTGAATGTGGAGGAGAGCAAGGGTATCTGAGATTTGGGTCCAAATTTTTTTTTCATATACTGAAAGTCGGTAAAATGGATATAAAATTGACTTTGATCAAATACTTTAATGAATGTTCCTCTCACGTGGACAATTTCTTATATATTATCAAATGTTTTTTTGACAGTATTGTTTGATTTTCGAGAGTTAAACGTACCTTGTACCATTATTCTGCCGCTAGGTCACCACTTTCGGTTTATTCCACGTGATTGCCCATAGCATCAATGGAAGCAATCAGCACCAAATATGTTAACTTAAATAATCAAAATGTTGCTTCTCTGAAATGCGCATTCGCTTAAACACCTTCCGCAGAAAATCAAGGCAATTCGATGAGAGTTCATGAAATGTTCTTTTATTTCAACGCAGGAGAAGTAAAATCATCAGTTTCAGGTCTGAACCCCCACGCCGTGGCGACCCGAGTCGAGAAGCATTTTCCTCTCGGCAAAGCATCCAAGCCGGAAGGATCCGACCGTGGGTACATCAAATTGGCTCAAGTGTGGACCGAAGCCAACGAATTGTCCGTCTTGCATCCCAATGCAAAGCTTGGCACCACCGAAGTTTGGTTGCCTGGTGAAAACGCAAGACCTCTGCAGAATGAACACGAACTGCAAAAAAGCTTGAATAAATCCGACAACTCACGTGTAAATGGTCCAATCGCTCCTACCGGTGATGATGAGAGAACCCACGGTCGTCAATTGCTCCGGCAATTGGGGGACGTCTTGCACTGCGTAGAATTCCAACCCGGAGAAAAGTTCCAATTCGTATATATTCATCGTGTCGGCCTTCCAGTTGAGCGTGTCCCCCGCATACCTACAGCGTATTCCTTGCAGCATCAAGACAGCCATGATTCAAATGTGTAGAGGAATGTGAGCTCACCTCATCGAAGAAACTTGGTTGTTGAACTGGAGGTTCCAACACTTGCCATCGCCCGAGTTCCATTCCACCGTCCCGACACCCTCGTAGTTGTAGGAATATTCGGAATAGAATATCCAACTGGAAGGGCAAAAAATCCCCGAATCAGAAGAATCGTATATGTTTTTGTACTTCCTCCAAAAGCACGATTCCCTTCGCTCAGCCTATGACCGAGAAAGTCATAGCCCTTAAGGCTTCGCGCGTTAGGTTAGGGTAGCAGAGGCTTAGGCCTGAATGGCCGAAATTTGCTGACAGCGAATGTGTTACGGTGGTTTCACGGAAAACTCCGCGAAATCTACCGGTGAGCACCCTTAAAACTTTTGTCAAATTGAAATGCAATGACTTTTGAAGGGTAGAACTTAGGCAAACCTTTGCCTGAACCCCTCTACCTATTTCAATATGATCCCCACGCGTTGCATAACGTTTCGTACTCCCGCCCCCCTCCCGCCCAGCGCGCAAGTACCACTCCGAACGGCGCATCCATCTGACAACCTTTGGAGAGAGGAATGCATGCTTGTGGATAGTCTTTAGGATGGATGGATATCGAGCCCCCAAGATTCATGGATTACTTTTAAGTACTCTATCGAAAGACCTGTAAATTAATGGAAATGGAGTTCCCCACGGAGGAATTATTATTGATGAAAAGACAAATAATGATATGATATGCGCCAGAAGTGGTCCTCTTTCGCCTGAACGCCATAACGAAACTGACAAATGCCGTCCACGGGGGACTTTGTGATGCAGCTGTTATTTCAAGGGTCCCGGACCTTGTTCCAATCAGGGTTGCCAAGTGGTCTTGCTATTCTGAGCAGCACTGGAGGAGAGGTGGTTCAGTACGAATCTTTATGTAGCGCATGAAGCTTCGGTTTGTTTAATTCGATTGATTCTCCATGTCAGAACTCCTGCAGGGTTTTGTGGCGTGACCGAGGAAGAGTGTTCCCACTACCATGCAGCAGCAGTTACAAGGTAGTCACGTCTAAGACATGGACAAACAATATTGCAAGAGATCCTGTTGCAATTTAGGCAAAAGTGCCTGAATTGCAACGGGATGAAATTAAATTGCAGCAGTGTGCTCCGCGCAAATTCACGTCCAAAAATATGAACTTGAAATCGTGCGGTTCCTATGTAATCGCCTTGAGGTTGAAACCACTCGAAAGCTCGCGTTTCTTACTCGACTGGCTTCAGATTTCGAAGAACGGCAAGCGATCATGTGCAGGGCAAGTGTCCTTACATTTTGGCTATGTAAATTGACCAAAACAACGTTAAAATCAAATATTAAAATTAAATCATATTCATGGATGACTTATCAATAAGCTTTACCACTGAGGCGCCACTACCACCTCTTACAGCCATCACGTATCTAAAAAAAAAAACATTTCTTAATCAGAATTGGTCCATTACGGTGATGAGAGTTGAAGAAAGCTATCCGCTTAATCCTTTTCCGCGCACCTTTTCTGTTTACACTTGAGAAACTGGCAAATAGAATATACATATTATGTTTGAAGAGACGACCAGAGACGAGTAACACTAGTGCTTTCTCTTGCCCAACTATGATGCATTTTACAGATGGGGCAGAGAGGGCACAACACACCCCATCCCCCTCTTCAACTCTGGCAACTATGGGTCAGTCTGAGCGAAAATTTCTTTTCTTACAAATCTGATTTAGGTAGCATCGACATTTGGCGAGAAAAAGAATGTTTGTGCGTAAAGTAGGTTTTCCCCCTGAGAACGATTAGAAAATGATATTATTCGCGAAAATAAATATGTTTTGGTATTTTCCAGAAACACCAGTGTCTAGCTAGAATCCGAAATGCACGTCGATTTTTACTGTGATTAGTTCTTTATATCTTTAAGTTATTGTAGGTAAACAAAAGTGAGATAAACCTTAGGAAACATAGATCGGGACTATAAGTTGTCTCCTTTCAAGAAAAATAATTAAAAAAGGAGACGAGGGACTCACGCGCCGACGATGCAAGAGCTGGAGATCATGTCATCCCCGATGTTGGGATCGCAGTTGAGGAAGTTCGGGCAGTAGTCATCCCTCTCACTCCAAGCTCCGCTTTCGTCGCTATTCACCCGATCGTAGATGGTCGCAATCTGCCGCTGGGCCAAGCTCATTGCTAGGCTCAGCACAAGAAACCCGACGGATCGTTTCATGGTTTTGGTCGTCGTTCTTTGTCCGGCAGGTATCTAGGTTCCGCGAGGTGGTGTCGTTGCACTTTATCTGTGAAGATTTGCAGGTGACGCTGAGGGGGTCCTGTATCATTTTCCTTCGGTCGCCTCGGCCCTATGATTCCCCATGGTGGAGGGTAGGCGGCGATAAGTTCAATATTTCCTGTTTTTAAAGTGCAGGTATTCCCTATGACGCATTTAGGAATGATCTAAAGAGAACAATACTTTACAGTGGAGCCTTCAACAGCACAATAATGGCGAGTTTGGTGAATTATGGGTTTAAGCGGATGGTCTTTGTGCAACGTAAAATCGAAAGTTTTGTTATGCCAGGAGTTATGGCAGGAAAAGAATCAGCTCCGACTCTTAGGGTTGAATTGAACGGAAGTTCCTCATCATGGCGTGGTTGGGCATGATTACGGGAACTTTTCTAGTTTTTAAGGCTCAAATGACTTTCAAAGGAGAATGAACCGGATTTTGAAAATGAAAATTAAGCATGATGTAAAGCAAGTCGGGGAATCTGACATCTTTTCGCAAAGGGAAAACATAAAGGGACTGGAGGAAAGGTAATTTTAAAAAAAACGGCGCATTCAGCGGTGGTGAACTCTTCCTGCATCGATAAGAGCCCCCAGACTTCCAAGAACAGGAATGTGGACTCACTTTGAAGGATGAGACTTGCGCTGCTGGCGTCTGACTTGTTCCAGCATTCATCGTCTCCAAATTCGCTTTTTCCTTCCTAAATGGGACCGCTTTGTTCAGAAATGGCTTGGACGATGGCTGGCAGAATAACAGGAATTTAGAAGCCTAGGAGAACGAACGGGCTATGGCACATAAGAAAGCCAAGGAAAGTATGAATACCCGGGATTTTCCCCTGTTTTCCCGACACTCCGCAGTTTATCCCAATATGAACTGGCGTTACGACTACATTCTCTGTTCCAGGTTATCGCCATGCATAATCTTTCGGAATTCACCATCACAGAAAAATCCGAAGTAAGACCCACTACCTCTAAAAATCAGGAATTTCAGGAATTCGTTTATAACATTAAGGAAAAAGAGACACAGACCTTAAAAGAAACTCACCTACAGCACGATTGCATCACATGAGAACGCCGCATCAACGCAGCAGCTGAGGCAGCAGCCTTCGCAGTTGTCTCACGTGACGCAATGGCTCACAGCCCCTAGAGGGTCCCCCGCCCTCCAATTCAATCTCATCGACGTTTCGCTGCCGTCTCACTCCCGAAGCATCAACAGACACGATCGCAGACGATCATCAACCTTCAATCCGTTACGTTGACCTCATCGATTCGCGACATCCCTAAATTTTTCCTGCATTTTGGTCTGAAAAATTCCCTACAATGTTTCGAAGGACCATTCCCTGCCTTGCATAGCTTGGATGGTCTATTCGTCTTATTCTTCGTCTTCTATTCTTGCGTTTTGTCATTAAATTGTGGTATAGGAAGAGCAATAAATGACCGCACGACTTAAAAAAAAACCTTTCGAGCAAAAACATCATGGAAGGAAAATGTTAATGCAGGTGTGTGCATGAATGGCGGACGTTCACTTCTGTCATTGTCAAAAGACATCAGAACTGAAGGTGCTTCCTCGCGAGTGCTAACAAATTTTAAAGTAGTTTTCTTATCTCTGACCAACCCACGGTTCCTCGCTCGAGAGGCACCCGATTGCAGCACTGCACAGACCGAAAACCCCCAAGGATACAACGCGGCGGTCAGCCGAGCTTATTTTCGGATATTTCTGCAGATGGACCACTCTTCTGCCTTTCCTTTTATCTCTGAGGCAGCGCGAGAAACCTGCACCATTGTGTCGAGGGAATTTCCTCGAGGAGAAATACGGTCAAGAAGGAATCTGACTGATTCTGCATCTGCCTCTCACTAATCTCTCCTCTTTTTCGCTGCAACATTATTGAAAACGATATTGGGAAACCTTTCCTGCCTAGTTTCGACGAATTTCACAGAACAAACAGTCTTTACTATGGAAACAAAAGGTCTCCAGTCCCCATTCTCTGTCTAATTATCTGCATATCTTCATTAAATTGAGTTAAAAGGTCAGCCTACCCATTCAAAAACATTTGCTGGTTTATGGTCGGACCAAAGTTGGGGAAGTTGGCTCATTTTCGGTGAATGCCGCTGAGAAGGTTCCTAAAACCGGCGTTTGGGATGGAGCCAAAGTGGCCATAGTAGAGAGTTGATTCCCGGATTCTTCTGAAATGAGTCTAAAGTATGCCTAGATACTTAAAGTGGATAAGATGAACTATAATGACTTGTTGAACAGGACGCAAACTTGGTAGTGTCAGATGATGCACTATGACTAAGGCTGAATTTTTAAATAAAACATTCATGTATTGATAATCCATATTTATGTTCATTGAGTGCATGCTAGGAAACTGAATTTCGAACTAATTTTTGTCAGAGAATAATTGGGAGATCTGTTGGATTATCATTAAGAGGAAGTACCTATGGCTCGATAGTTCTATCTCACTTAGGACCTGATGGAATGTTCAGGAACTGAAACGTATTGTGGCATTTAAGTATGACATTGCAAGTCTTCATGAAGTACCATGTCTGCTACTAACATTAACTACATCAAATAATGTAAGGTACAACCTGCAGAATCCTCTGAAGTTTGACCCTCTATTTCTCAAGTTAGTAACTTTCCCGCATAGAACCTTGTTGAACTGAGGTGACGAAATATCCTCGCATTCCCATGCGATTCCGCTCCTGGATGACGCAGCATCCGGAAGAGATTTTCCCTGGAATTTTCTCAGCCCCTGACGACAGGAGTGTACCTGAGTAAGGGACTCCATTGATCAACCAAGGGACCAAGTGATGCATTCACATTTCTCCAAGGTGTATAATTTTGTAGAAGAAGTTTATGTGGATTTGTTTTCCTATATATTTTCATCATTGTAAAAAGTCGGCCATTGGTTGGGGCTTGTGCAGTTTCCCAACAATAAACCAAAATTGGCTGGATGAAGGACAAGCATGACATGCCTGACAATAAGTCGGCTTAAACCAACCGCAAGTCAACCACACGCTAGTGATGGCCCGACTAAGGCTTATACACGCGTCGACGAAAAGCCATCGATGGACCGATGAAAAATGTTTCACTTGATAATGCCGAATCCATAGCGAATGCACGGCGTCAGTGGGAAATTCATTTTTCCTCCAGGCCTTTTCCGCATGTACTAAAAAAATGAACTCCAGCAGAATCTGACAGCAGATCAAAGAAGATGGTAGGACTCTTGGAAGACTCCTTTATTTCAATTCAGGATGAATGAAAGGATAAACGATTAATTTCTGGCGCTGATTTCCACGCCGCGCTGGTCAGACCTGAGAAGGATCTTCCTCTCGGCGAAGCATCCTCGCCGGAAGGATTTCACCGTGGGAATATTGAACACGCTGAGGTACGGTGCAAATCCCACGTCTTGTCCCTCCTGCGCCCCAACGCAAACACGGGCTCCATTGTAGTTTGAAAGCCTAGCGAACATGAAGTCTTTTTTTTTATTCTGAGTATTTTCCAAAGACTTGAAATTTAAAAGCATTATAAATCAGTTAGAAAACATAAAAATTAATTATCAGAAATTTGGACGCATAGAATTAGAACAAACTCACGAGTAGAGAGTCCAGTATTCTCGACCGGTGATGATGAAGGAATCCACGGTGTCCATTTCGACAGGCAACTGAGGCGTGTCCTGTGTCTCGAAAAACTCCATCCCGCAGAAATATTCAAACTGATACAAATTCAGGGAAGGGTCCTTCCAGGCGAATGTATCTCCTGCATACCTGCAGAAAGACCGCTGCAACCGCTGCAACCGCTGCAACTGCTGCAGTGGAGTGGGAGCTCACCTCAAGGACGACACTTGGTTGTTTGCGATCCCCAAGTTCCAGCAGTAATAATCGCCAGCGTTGTACTCCACAACGCCGGAACTCTGACTGTTGTAGTTAGATTCGCCGTAGAAAATCCAACTGGAAGTGAAGACCGTGTAATAAGCCAACGGAACATGACCGACACAGAAACTTATTAACCGAGAAGCATCAAGTGGATTCCGTGTAGAACCTCAGTTCTTTTACCTTTTCAGAAAAAAAAATCATTTTTTGCAAGAAGAAAAAGGAGACGAGGGAGGCTCACACGCCGGTGATGCAAGTGCTGGAGATCACGTTGTCCCCGATGTATCGGTCGCAACTCCGGAAGTCCTGGCAATACGAATTCCTCTCACTCCAAGCTCCGCCCTCGTCGCCCTCTAGCCAATCGTAGATGAGCGCAACCTGCTGTTGAGCCCAGCTCATCGCTAGGCTCAACGCGAGCAGCAAGACGGATCGCTTCATGTTTCTCTCGCCGTTCCTCTCGATATCCTGCAGGTTTCTGCGTTCCACGAGGGGATGTTATTCCACCGTTATCTCCAGATATTTTGGGGTGACTCAGCCGGACCCTGATATCGCCTTCGCGTTTTCGCCTTGACTCTGTCGTTTTCGTTGCGAATGGTGAAAGGAAGTCATGACGCAATTTTGCATCTACGCAGAAAGCAATTTCTGCAGCGAGCAACTTTACATCCATGCAGAAAGGCATGAACATCTTTCTGCTTGGATCCTTTCTTTGCGTAATAAAGTGTCTGAGACTGGGGAAGCGGAAGATCCCTGATGATGATATTCAATGTTAAAATGTGATGCTTAATAACATATTATTAATGTAACTCATGAGTATTGCAGGAAACGTTCAGCTGAGATGCGTAGGCTGGCCTCCCTTCAAATTTAAGGGTGCCATTTTCATTGCAATTTTCCCTGAAAATTACTTATATGAACCTTTTTTGCCTCTGAATTGCATCATCGTCGAATGCAAGGAAAATATCCGTGAATTTCACAAAGAAGCGGGCCTTTTTTAAAATAAGATACTCGGTTGAGGAGGACCAGAAAAAGTGTCTATTTCCGCATGCCCTCCTGCAATTTAAATCTAAAATGATACATATTTGCATTACTGACGCAAGTTCTCCAGTCCACTACCGGCTATATGTTGTTTCCATGAAGTTGATCAAGATGAACAATCGAGCGAATGCCAAATGGGAGCAAGTACCACCGATTGCACAATGCGTCAGCGTGAAGTTTAAGTCTGCAGATTAGAATAGCAATTCCCGCAAGCGACGGATATGGGCTCAAAGTCTTAGCTGAAGGTCCTACTCAGCGGTCCGCCCTTCCGACCCTCGGAAAGGGCAGATATTGCCAATTTCTGATTCTTCCGTTCAAGTCTTAACCTCAAAACCGCAAAGACTGCACGAATCGATCCATCGCCAAGCGCAACTCTACGTCATTCACGAAACGCTTTATTTTCGCTTGGAGAAGTCGATCGGCTAGTCGATGATTTGGCGGATTCTGACCTCGTTGCGAATTTGCGGGCCTCCAATGCAAAGTGCCACTTTTATATTTCTTCACCTCGCGTTAAAGCCAAGTTCAACTGAATTTTTTTTTTTAAACCGAGTGTCGGGGCGTAGAAAGGTTTTGTTGAGAAGCAGAAACACGCGTTTCATGTTGTAGGAAATCAATCGGTTGGTTAATTACCTGTCAGGGTGAAAAACTCGACATTGCAAGCAACTTCGATTCTTTTTTCCCTCGGCAATTCACAATGAAACTCAGCTTCATGAAGCACAATTTCACGCAAATTCAAGAATTGACCGAAAACCCGAAGACTTTATTTCAATTTGCAAAGCACTGAGCGATCAATTCCTGGCCCTCACGACCGAGCCGTGCCGACCCGACTCGAGCCGGACCGACCTGTCGGAGAAGCACCCCCGCCGGAACGACCCGACCGTGCCGACCCCGAAGGCGGTCAGGTCCGGCGCGAAGCCCACGTATTGGCCCTGGTCGACCCCGAGGCAGACTCGGTCGCCGTCGTAGTTCGGCAGTCTGGAAAACGCGAACCCTCGTCTTCAACTTAATGAGCATTTCTCAAACATGGCAAATGGGATGGAAAAAATCGTGACATCAAAATATTCCAATAACATATATTTATTTATCTATTATATTATATTTACCTATTATATTAAAGTGTCTATAAATTTAAAAGAACATTTAAAACCTTCAGGTGAAATTTTTAAGAATAAATTGAAATCCCAATGAAGTACAATACTTTTGTAAAAAAAAAACGAAACTCAGAAATCTAAAAAAATTTAGGGGAGAAGAACTCACGAGTAGACCGTCCAATTGTTTTCCCCCGTGATGATGACGGACCCCACGCCGCTCAGCTGCTCGGGAACCTCCGTCGCGTCCACCCACTCGTGGTATTCCAGTCCGAAGAACAGGTCGAATTCGTAGAGCGTGATCGTGTCGATCTTCCAGTTGTACGGATGTCCGACATACCTGCAAAGCGACAGTCACTTGACATTATTGAATTTAAGAAGTATGCATTAAAGAATATTTAAACAATTATAATCATAACCATTTTTTACATTTAAAATAATTTAAAAGGTAAGTATTATACTGTTATATTTTAAATGATTTGAATTTTTGGTATTATATATTATATTTTAAATTAAGAAAAAATTCAAATGTCTATATAAAATATATGTAACAAAGCCATAAAGTAATGACATTTCAAAACGCTTCCCGAGTCGCTCACTTGAGCGATGAGACTTGGTTGCTGAGAGCCCCCAGGTTCGTGCAGTAGTTAGTGCCGTGGACCCACTCGACGCCGCCGAAGTTCTCGTAGTTGTAGAAGTATTCCGAGTAGAAGAGCCAGCTGGAAGGAGAGAGCGATCGGAATCGCCGAATGTTGAAAGGCGAAAAAAAAACTCGGATTTCCCATAATACTAAGACGACCTAATACTGTTGTTTATCGAGCAGAGTTTGAAAGCAGAAAGCACGATTTCCTCCCCCCTCAAAAAAAGCTAATAATAATAATAATAAATAATAATAAAAAGAAGCGTGGAAACTCTGATGAGATTGAGTGGAATGAGATTAGTTAATTTATTTAATTTATATTTATTTATATACAGTATATACAGGGTGTCCAAAAAAAATGTATACACACTTCATCAACCCATAACTCAGTAACCTTTTCTCTTTTTCAGTTGCAAGTTGGTTGTAATAATGCAAAATCTCGGTGATGTCCGCGGCGAACCCCGCGAACTTTCCCGACTCGACCGTGAGGCAGGCACTGTCGCCGCTGTAGTCTGGAAGCCTAGAAAAGCCGAAAACCTTATCTTCAGCACGATTCGCATCTTTTTTTATGGAACGAGAATAAAACTGAAAAGTTTTACGAAGATGTTCGACAGCTGTTCATTTAATTCTAAGACCATAGCTCATAGTTCCACGATGAATTATGCCGTAGCAGTAGTGCTGCATGTAATGACGAACTTGACATTGGTGTCTGCAAGCCAGCTACAGAATACTACCCTGCAGTGTTTTGTCAAATTGACTTTTTTGTGCGGCGCAGGTTAACTTCTTCCGACGCGGACCGAAATGACTCTGGCGTATGGAGAAGACCGTTTATCGAAGACCCCAGCGCTTTGGTGGTATAAACACATGGAATTCTTGAGGAGGATCGTCGCCTATCCATCCGTGATTAATCTTCAACTCATCATGGCATTCGGTATGATTCCCAATATTTCCCTTGCCTCGGGATCCACTTTTCCCAAAGTCTATAAAGAGCTTGGAGCATTCGCAGTGACTCATTCGTGGCAACCTCCTTCGTTGGTCGCTGCTGACCGGAGAGCGTCTGCGTCGTCGAAGCGGCGGTCTAAGAGAAGGAACTTCATTCTGGGAAACAGCGTGAAGGCGCAAGGTCCGGTGAGCACGGAGGATGTGGGAGCACTGTCACCCCACGATTGGTTAGAAATTTCATGGCTCTGTGGTGGTCTTCGATTATTTTGAACACTTGCGTTAATGCATAATTTTTTCTCACATTTTTTCTTCATTATAAAATTATAAAATTGAATTTATGAAATTAAACATAGAAGTAATTAGCAATCAAAGTGTGTATACATTTTTTTTTGACACCCTGTATAAATATTTATTTATTATTGTTCAACCTTTCAGGCGGTGACTGTGAAACCAGGGTTGATTTTGGAGCTTACATTTAAAATTACTTCCGGCGAACGGTACAGGAATTCATATTTCTGGGAAATGAAATCGCGTTTCCTCGATTCTTTGATCCGAGGTCGAAAAGAATTCCCCCCAGAAATTAGGGGGGGCGGGGAGGAAATATATTTTATTCAGCTGCTAGGAAATTCCTTTATTCTGCCGTCATGCAAAAGAAACTGAGAAAATTGTTTACTTATCGCAATGCCAAATAATATTCGGGGGGGGGGGGGGAAGATGAGATAATGTGATTATTTTCCCTCATGAAATTTCATGTGAAATTTTGGAAAACTGAAGTCGTATTAGTGTTCTCACCTTTTTCGAGCTGTGAGATATGCTGGATGTTTTTAGCCAGAAACTCTAGGGTACTTCATGAATAATTTGAAGTAGAAGTACCCAGAAACAATACCTCAGAAACCTTATTCTAAATTAAGACACGAGTATGGCCGAAAAAATTATTTACAGATTGGAACGGGGACTCACATGCCGACGACGCAAGTGCTGGAGACCGTATTGTCCCCGATGAAGGGATCGCAATCCCTGAAGTCCGGGCAATACCCGATCCTCGAACTCCAAGCCCCGCCCTCGTCGAAATTGGGCAGGTCGTAGATGGTCGCGTTCTGCAGTTGAGCCCAGCTCATCGCCAGGCTCAGCAGGATCAGAAGAACGGATCGCTTCATGGTCGGTTCTCCCTCGACGATCCTCTCGATGACTAATCGCTGTTTTTCAGATCCCATTGACGCGTTAGTGGATTTTGTCTGGGAACATTTCCACCTGACGCCACGAGACATAGAATTCTCCCCTCCATATCTTTCAGGGATTTCCAATGTGACTGGAGAAGGGAAGATATGGACAATATTTCTGACCCCGAGTTTCGAGGACCTTCGATATTCGAGCACGACAGTATCCAAACTTCAATTCGAAAATAGTATTCGTCATAACAAAGTATACGAGCTTAGTGCAGGCCATTAGATCGCCAGAGAAAAGGGAAAGGGAAAGGGAAGCGAATGCAGAGAAATCCAGTCTTCATTCCGTACTTTCCAGGCTGTAAACATTCATCCCCATCCTCTTCACAACTCTCTTCGTGTCGATGACTGGCCCAGTGGAGGACGATGGAACGTAGGATGGAGGAACGTAGCAGGAGAGCGAGCCCACAAGGCCCAGCGTGTGGTACCGGAACGCGGGCGTGGCACTCGAGTACCACCCGATCACGATGGCCAGGTTCTTCAGCAGGTTCACCGAGAAGTAGACGACGAAGAGGATCAACTCGCGGGTCACCAGCGCCGAAAAATCCACCTTGTACCGTGTGAAGGTGAGAGGGCGAGATGAAACCAAAGAAGATGAAAATGGCGATCGTTTGGAGATCCACCGGGCTCTGTAGTACCGAGTAAGTGATGGACAAAACTGATGACTGAGGCTTAAGAGTCTGGATTTATCATCAAAATGGTCACGATACTTTTGAGAAATATCTCTTGGTATGAGGTTATGTGCCAGCGTGAAGCTAGGCGTTCGTTGCCTTTGGGTGCAATATTACTTCATCTCTTCAAAAAACAAATTTGAAATCATGCGCTCAAAGAGGAGCTCTGCACCTTTGAAGACTGTCCCCAGGCAGTGCACAACGTTCTGCCTACGGTGGCTTTTTGTGGGAGAGCGTGGGCCGACATCGCAACATATTTTTCTGCCTGTAGGAAAGCCACCTGTCTTTGTTATTCAAAGAAACAAGGTTCCCACAAATGAAGCGAGATTGCGCCAACGTAGCCGCTATTTCAGTGTTATCAGGGTCTCGCTACAAATTCCCAGTAATTTTCATGCCGAACATTATCATTTCCGATTGGTTGAAAGTTGGCGATACACAATTGCCAACTTTCAACCAATACTGTTTAACCAACAGGTTAACCAATAGGAACCATGATTCAAAATGCGTTCAAACTTTTAGTGCTGATTGAATTCGCTGATTAAAAATGATCATTTTTCCAAGGGCAACCATGGCCGACATTAAGTCCTTCACCCTTTAGATGAATGCGCGGTTACGGGACACCTGTGACAGGTCCGACCTCTTTATAATCACTTGATTCAGAAAATTCCTATTTTGTTTTTAAAAAATCCGGTGCGCGATGTAAAACAATGAAATTTTGCAGATGAAGCCGTTAGCGTTCAGCGAAATAGATGTCGAGTTATTTCGATGTTGGAAACAACAAATAAAATAAATGAAACAGGCGAGACCCGAAGACCACCCCTTTATTCACGTCCGAGTCGAGTAATTATTTCCTGGCCTTCACCGCAACGCCGTGTCGATCCGAGTCGAGCCGGATCGTCCTGTCCGAGAAGCAACCGAGCCGGAACGATCCGACCGTGCCGATGCCGAGAGCGGTGATGTCCGCGGCGAACCCCGCGAACTTTCCCGACTCGACCGTGAGGCAGGCACTGTCGCCGCTGTAGTCTGGAAGCCTAGAAAAGCCGAAAACCTTATCTTCAGCACGATTCGCATCTTTTTTCATGGAACGAGAATAAAACTGAAAAGTTTTACGAAGGTGTTCGACAGCGGTTCATTTAATTCTAAGACCGTAGCCATAGTTCCACAATGAATTATGCCATAACAGTAGTGCTGCATGTAATGACGAACTTGACATTGATGTCTGCAAGCCAGCTATAAAATACAATTTTCGTGTCCGTATTTCGTTAGACAAATTGACTTTTGTGTGTGGCGTAGGTTAACTTCTTCCGACGCGGACCGAAATGGCTCTGGCATATGGAGAAGACTGTTTATCGAAGACCCCAGCGCTTTGGTGGCATAAACACATGAAATTCTTGAGGAGGATCGTCGTCTATCCATCCGTGATTAATCCTCAACTCATTCTAGCATTCGGTATGATTCCCAATATTTCCCTTGCCTCGGGATCCACTTTTCCCAAAGTATATAAAGAGCTTGGAGCATTCGCAGTGACTCATTCGTGGCAACCTCCTTCGTTGGTCGCTGCCGACCGGAGAGCGTCTGCGTCGTCGAAGCGGCGTTCTAAGAGAAGGAACTTCATTCTGGGAAACAGCGTGAAGGCGCAAGGTCCGGTGAGCACGGAGGATGTGGGAGCACTGTCACCCCACGATTGGTTAGAAATTTCATGGCTCTGTGGTGGTCTTCGATCTATTCCCGCCCTACGCTATTCTCCTAATTATCGTGTGGTGTTAGTTGCATGAGCGATTTCGCAAAGGAATTCCTCGAAGAAGACGAACGCAGTGAATGGCCATCGGAAAGCCGTGAGGATGTACGGGCCCTTTCCGAGCTTGTCCGTAATAACCGCTGGCGTTCAATCATCACCATGGAATTTCTAACCAATCGTGGGGTGACATTCTTCCCACATTCCTCCTTCCTCACCGGACCTTGCGCCATCGCGCTGTTTCCTAGAATGAATTTCCTTTTTTTAGACCGCCGCTTCAACGACACAGACGCTCTCGAGTCAGCTGCGACCAACGCGTCGGAAAAAGGCTGCCATGAATGAGTAACGGCCAGTGTTCGAAACTCTTTACCGTGGAACTATCCATAGCACATCCCTGGTCTAAGAATTATATGAACATCCTTCGCATTTAACGGTAAGCATTTTTTTTTAGAAATGTCGACAATCGGTCCATTTCCCACGTGTAGAGCGTCCAGCTTTGCGTCCCCGTGACGATGACGGACCCCACGCCGCTCAACGCCGGCACTTCCGCCGTGCTATTCCACTCGTGGAACTCCAGCCCGGCGAACAGGTCAAGCTCGTACAAGTTCATCGTGTTCTTCTTCCATTCGAACAGGTGGCCGACGTACCTGCGAAGGAAAAGTCGCCGCATTCCCATGGAGTTATTTAGAGATATGCCTCCACTTATCCTAGTAATTAATAGCGTACCATATTTATTTCGACATCTGAAATGCCCCTCTTGATTTCGAAAATGTTTGCAATTGCATGGCTGAAAAATGATCGGTCTTATTTCACATTTTCAAGGCGTTTCAGCTTTTTAACGGTAATAAACCCTGACTAGGAAGTTCCCGCTATATATATTTGTCAGTAATTTTTTCTATTCACTGCATCATTTTTGGTATTTATTACATTCATTTCAAATGTATGCATGCAAATATTTCCATATTACTTCATATGAAAAAATTAAACTGCAAGTCACTAATGCTGCAAAATATCGAGTAATTGCTTGTTAATTGAATTACTTTACCATTTTCAGAGATTTTGGTGAAGAACTCAATAACTAAGACGTTTTTAAGTTCAATAACTAATAAGTTATTGAACTGGCTCAGTTTTCCTTCGAAACGTCTGAAGATTTCGGGATGAACTCACCAAATTGATTTACATGAGGGCATCGCATACATATTTTTTAAATCCAAGACTACGAATGAAGGAAATTATTGGAAATCGAGGCCTACTTGAGCGACGAGACCTGGTCGCCGACGGTCTCCAAGTTCTCGCAGACGTCGTCTCCGTAGATCCATTCCACGCTTCCGTAGTCCTCGTAGTTGTAGAAGTTTTCGGAGTAGAACAGCCAACTAGAAGAGTGGAACGTAAGGGACTTCAACGGATGAGCCTTTCGATGCGAAAGTTAGCTGATTATTTTTCTTTAAATCTTTCCTTTCGACTTTCCCTGAAATACTGCATGACGCAGCATAATTTCGCTCTTGAAATGGCCCTCGTCGCCATTCATGACCATTAAATTTCTTCCCTTTCTTCCTTGGAGTTCTAAATCTGAAGATCTCAAAATATACAAGGTGTTCCAAGAGTCACTTTCTCCTTGGCGCCGTGTAGGTTTCATTCGTTTGAACACTTTAAATATAATTGTTTATCGTTTATTATTGATTTCTTTCATAAAAAGGTATAGGCGGAAAGGATAAATAATAATTTATATGTATTTCAATAAATAATTTTGAAACTTATAAAATATGTACTATGTCGAGAGCGAAGTTACTTTTGGGACACCCTGTATTTTCACGCACTTTGCATTTCATTATAACTCAGGATGCATTGCCGATTGTGACCTGTATGTTTGTGAGCAATCCCATATAATAGGCGTTGTCTCTAATAGGGCTTCATTCGGCTGTAGCCTAAATTTAATTGCACTAAATGTAGCTGACTGCACATAATACATGATAATCATATTTCTGCCAGATAGTTCTTTACAAGCACCACGATGAGATAAATACAGAAAAATGAAGAAAATTCTTCTAAGCTCCTGACTCGAGTTCGAATGTTTTTGGGGAATATCTAATCTTATGTCTATTTCGAATACGGTATTGGAAATCCGGAGATTTACGGCTGCAACGTACCCATGTGTACCTCTGCACCACATCCGCGCAAAGATATGAACGTACAATATACAAAATAAGTACTTCTCGCAATTGCATCTCTCCTTGTACGTTTCCACTACCTGTGCATCAGATGGAAACTCTCTCGAAACGGACAATGAAAGAAGCATCTAAGCTGGAACCCCTAGGTCCCATTTTTTTTAATTAGAGACAAAATCGGAATCTGTAGTTAATACCGACATGAACTTAGAAGTACTCCGGTCATGGACCGTCTCGGAACAGCTCAACCATTTCAGTCGGTTATCGCGAGACATCTCCCGAAACCGTCGCCGATAAGAGTGGGTTTCGGAACACCTGGGCGCGAGCGAGATCCTTCTGGAACCCGGCGGAACGCATTCCTAGATAGGTAACTGGGTCGTTTTTTAGTATTCAAGGACGGTCATTCAAGGTCATGTGTCTGGGAAAGCCTATGACCTTGATCGTAAAATATCCATAAAGCCGAACCAAAATAAACGAACCCCACCCATATTTTAATATCAAGTCCTTTCTGGTTGGCTGGTATTATTTGATATGAGGCAAATTCATATATGAACAAATCTGTGGTAATCTAGCTGATGACTTCACGAAAGATGAGAAAATTCCGAACTTACGGTAGTCCCTTGGGTGGGCACCGGCCGTGGAATTCAATTTAATTTTTGAGCAAAGTCGGAAAAATTATTTCCAGCTGATGTCGAGATGGAAATTTTCGTGTGAAAGTTCAACGAAATTGGATGAAATCCAAGAGAATTTTCTTTCAATTAAAATTGTAACTTTTCTTGAACGCTTGAAGTCCCCAAGTATGTCACCTGAAATTTTGAATAATTGCTGGGATTCCACATTCCCTTTTTCCTTGTGAGATCAGAAATCAATTTGCAAAAAAAAATTGTTTTTCTTAATTCAAGCATTACATGGGTCAGAATCATTGATTTCCTCTCTTTCAGTTTCCATTTAAATCCATAATTCGTGATTTCCGATGTGAAGACAGCCGAAAATTATGCAGTTCCTGCTCGTTCGCCTCCACAGTCGTCATACGAGTCGACGAAACCTTCAGAAGCAATCGAGAGGGATCAGGACTCACATGCCAAGGACGCAAGCACTGGAGACGACGTCGTTCCCGATAGAGGGAACACAGGAGTCCAGTTCCGGGCAGTACTCGATCCTTTCACACCAAGCTCCGCCCACGTTGAAGTCGGGCAGGTCGTAGATGGTCGCGACCTGTCGCACGTCCACGCTCATCGCTAGGTTCATCGCCAGGCTCAGCACGAGCAGCAGAATGATTTTCTCCATCTTTCGGCGTCCCTCCGCGTTCCCCTTGTACTTTTTGGTACTGTCTGGTACTGACTGAATATTTCCAGGTGCCAACGTGGAAATCTGATAGCATCCTCCCGTCGTCTCGTCCGTATCTTTTAGGGCTATCCGACCAGACGCGTGCAGATATGGAAAGTATGACTTAAACCTACAGGGAAATGTCCTCGCCCAAGTGCGTGTACTGCTCCATTCCAGCCTTTTTAACAATAGTTTGGCGCAGTAACTTAATACATTTAACAATTTCAGATTAGTATCTTCTGTTGTTTTCGAGACTTGTATTAATGAACGCCGATTTTTATATGAGCATCTAAAATTTACAGTTGTCAAGAACTCTTAGGTCAGTCCCTAAACTAAGCTGTAAATGAAAGCAGGGGACAAAGGTTGGTTTATTTTCTATTCTTCTATTTTTGAGATCAATATTCCACTCTCTGACTAATAAGAGACTTGGAACCCTTGAAGTCTCGAGTTGGTATCGACAAGAGAAGGGGCTGTTCGAAATGAAAAAGCAAACTGCATCAGAAATTCGGTGAAATCGGCCCCCCTTTCACCACGTTTCCGCATTCTCATTATGAAATGTACACAAAAATAGACATCTTCCTTATAAGTTTTCGTGTGGGTAATTATTTTTGCAACTTCATCATACAGGTGATTTATCTAAAATGGGGAATATCACCCACGAACAATGGTTTACCTCGCCACAGAGAGTATGGAAAGGCGGAATTTCTTTCCTGAAAAATCAGAAACATCCTTCGGTGGCATGAAAGAAACAGCACTGGGTTCAACCCGCCGCGAACGCAAGAGAAAAAAAACCCGCGAGTAATCACGGCCGCATACCACCTCAAACAAGCTGTACACCTCCGCTGACAAGAGCCAGACCATGTGCGAAGCGACAGGTATTAACAGTCGCGGCTCGTAATATTTGGCGCATGTGGTTCGTCTAGGGAGAGGGAGTAGGCAGTGCCCTCCCCTGCCAACTCCCTCTCTATAAACGAATTAGCGCTAAATATCACAAGCCCCCACTGGGTATAAACGATGCTTTATAAATGAATTCGTACCACCTTTTACATGGAGCCAATGCTTTACTATAGAGGGATCCTCCCAACTTGGACTGCGGCGCTTTCGACGCTGTGCCTGGGCGACATTCCTACCTCTTCACCTCTTCACAATTTTCTCATTTCAACTCCCTCTTGTTGCTACTACACAGAAAAGCAGCTAAAGTTCGCTGATTAAATGACCCAATGCATTCAGAAGATTGCGTCAGACGTCAAAGTGGGCTATACCTCGAGTCATGACTCGCCCAGTTAGATCGAGTCACAACTGAATGCGCCCTCTATGTCACTTCAGGCTATGGGCTGGGCCATCCACCCCTCAAAGCGCCAGGTCCATGAGGCTATGTTATTCTATACCATAGGCTTGGCCATCCAACGCTTTTAGCGCCAAGTTCGTCGGGCTTCATCAACATCGCTTCCATGCAATAGTTTTCTGTTTGAGTTTCATGTCATGACAGATTCATCAAGTCAACGTTCTTTGCAATCACGCAAGTTCTTTGTTTCACATGTCGCGCAAGCGGCCCGCTCATACCATTAAAATTGTGGCGATTTTTGTGAGGTGGTGTTGAACGTATAGAAAAAATGTTGGAGGTCCAAAGGACGGCGATGAGGCAGTCGCTGCAGATAAAAAAAAAAAGATTGGTGCTGGTGCGGAAACAACCTTTGCCACTGCAGTTGCGATGCGAAGTGCGTAAATCAGTGCTTTAAGAGATGCCAGCCGAAATGGCTAGAATGAATGAACACCAAGCAGGTGTACGTAGGGAGCTTAGGGCCGCTCAACAGCAAGAGGCAGCGAGTGCTGAACTCCGGAATAGGAGAACCGTGCAGCCAGCTAAGCAATTTGATGCAAGGTTGGCATTTTCAGGAATTAGTATTTAGCGTTGTGCCGCACATGCACTAACTTCCCTCTGTGCCGGCGAACAAGTTCTTGGAAACGGTCCATACTGTTTCAGAATCATTGGTGTCTGTACCATACGCTAACGCTAATAGCCGATGAGCTAATTGGTGATGCAAGAGTGTTGAATGTGTTGGGAAGACGAAATTAGCAATTAGCAGAACTCAGAGTATTTTTGCACGATTTGGTTCCGTAAGTGTTACCACTAACACCGTTAGTCGAGCTTTTAATACTACTACCGCAAATCCTCGTCTTAGAGGGACACATGACATTCGATATACATATGTAATGAAGCGGTTCAGTTACGAGTGGGTAATGCGATGTACAGAGGATTGCCAAGGAGACGTTCTGCTCACAATAGACTATTGAAATGTTCACCTGTTAGACGGCCAGCGTAGCGGCCGCAGGCCGCTAGTCTATATATAATATGAAAGTAGAATTGTTTCTTTACCCAGCTATTCATCAGGTACTTCTTTGTCAAGTTAAACTTTCTAGCACCCAATGTTTTGCTGGATAAGAAAATTCGGGAAAAGTTGCAAAATATGTGCCCTCGGGCGTTTTAACCAGAAAGTACCATTTTCACCTAAGTGTCAATATTATACGTTTGCCCTTTTCGCTGTTGAAAAATCATGTTTGGAAATGCCCACCCACTCAAATGCTATGCCCGGGGTGAATGCACCATGAAAGCTGAATACTCTTTCGTCAATAATATCATGTCACCTATACGTGTGCCAAGTTTCACCTTTCCATTTCTGTCCAATTCGCCACGACAATTTCTTTTCTTTTATACATCGCCCCTCGAGAAATTTTCCCCCAGGGATGTATTAAGACTTAACATTTTTCTTTAACTCTTTATCTTGGTAGTCGCATTCATGCAAAGTTCCAGCTTTCTCTGTCCATCGGTTTAACTAATGCAAAAAAATTATGTGAAAACGTCTCCCTTTGAAATTTATGCCCCCAGGGCATGGATCTAAAATTTTGCTTTTTTTTTCTTGTACTCATTGTGTCGGTAGGCACGTCCATGCCAAGTTTAAGCTTTCCATGTCTCTCCGTTTTATTCAAGCAACGGGACATGGAACGCAAGAGAAGCTAAAAAAAAAAGCATGGAATGAATGGGAATTGAACCCTGGCCTCCCGATTAGCGGTCAGATATGCTACCACTACACCACCGAAACGGTGCCATACAGTAGCAACTTTCGATGACATCCTTATCCATCACGATGTATATTTAAAAAAAACTTCTACCCCCAAAATGTGTACCCGGAGGGAATGTACCTCCAAAGTCGGATTTTTTCTGTACACAGCATCCCAAAACATATTCAAGTTGCCCAGCAGGCTGCATGGCTCTCATATTTCTGAGCTCAGCATACGCTGCCTCTTGCTGTTCAGCCTTACGCTCCCTACGGGCAACTGGCTACTGTTCATCTGTCATTCTAGCCATTACGGCTAGCACCTCCTAAAGCACCGATATAGGCAATTCGCACCGCAACTGCAGTGGCAAACGTTGTTTCCGCGCCAGCATCAATCGTTTATTATCTGCAGCGACTGTCTCATCGCCGTCCTGTAGGACCTCTTTCAGCATTTTTTTTCACGTTCAACCTCACCTCGCAAAAATCGCCATCATGTTGATGGGAGGAGCGGCCCATTAGCGCGACGTATGAAACAAAGAAATTACGTTATTGTTTTGAATTCATCAATCAGAACTCAAATAAATCGACCATGACATGAAATGCAAACAAAAAACTATTGCATGGAAGCGATGTCCCGAACCGCCACGCGTGGCCTAACGGAAAGTAAATCAATACAAAAAAAAACACTTCAGCAAATAATGTATTCAAATGGAGAACTTGTAGTCGATCATTGAAAACATGACACGCATTCAGTTATTACCACCCTTTGATTGACACAGCTAAGAATGAGGCCTATGGCTCAGACTGATATAGCTCGATAGACCTGGCGCTAAAAGCGTTGGATGGCCAAGCCTATGGCCTAGAAAAGCATAGGCTCATGGACGCGGCGCTTTGAGGGGTGGATGGCCTAGCCCATGGCCTGAAGTGACAGTGTTGTAGGCCTCGCGCGCTGGGGTGACAATCACTACCACAACTCTCGGGCTCTTCGAATTAAAGTATAAGAAGATGGCCTGGAAAGGCGTAGCCTTGTAGGCCTGGCGCTTCAGGCCGTGGATGGCCTGGCCTATGATCCAGAATGAGATTGCATCGTAGGCCTGCGAGTTGGGGGTGATAGCCACGGCCACCGCCACCACCGCAACTTTTGACCTCTTCGAATTAAAGTATTAGGATTTTCCGAATTTCGGAACTGACTTTCGAGGACGTTCCTACGTTGGAATAGGTCCAATGAGAAACCTATAAGTTACGATTCGCTTCCAATCGGGATCTTATGGACTCCATTTAGGAATGAATGTTTCCCTAAGGAACCTTACAGGTTCTATAGGAAACCTATAAGATTCCTATGTATTCCCATAGGATTCCTATACATTTCTATGGAATTCCTATAGGACATTTTTGGTTTCAGAACTTTCAACGCATCCTGTATAAGGTTCCTATAAAAATCGCGTAATTCCTATAGGGAATCCTACGGATTCCAATAGTAATCCTACGGGAATGTATTGTAAACCAAAAGGTCTCCTATAAGACCAACGTCTTATAGGAGACCTTTTGGTTGGGACCTATTGGGACCCTATAAGACCGTTGGTCTTATAGGACCGTTGGTCTTATAGGGTCCCAATAGGAAACTCATTGGGTCCTATAGGTCATGGACACTCCCTAGGTCCTAGAGGTAAGTCACTTCCGAAAGCAGACTGTTACTAAAATATATTGCGTACCACTGCGCCAAGGACTCAGGATTTCTCTTAGATTGTCTATTAGTCGCATACATTATCACAGGTCTTTTGAGATATTCCTATGGATTCCTTCCACTTTCCTCAAGGATGACTTGTAGGCTAGGCTGGCAGGAACGTGTCACATTAAGGACATTGCCAGATTCCATGACGAGAAACTCTAATTCCTTACTACTCCCAACCGTAATCAAAAGCAGTGAGTTGTCCTTAGATTAACCTTCAATCGATAATCTTCTATTTTCATCGAGTGATTTCATTTGCGTGGAGAACACATCTGTTAAAGCAGTGTGGGATACAACAATTATTTATCGAAAAGCACTTATATAATCCCATATTTCCTATAATCCCTTATATAACCCCCCCCCCTCCTTCCCATCCCAGTATCCGTCACTGTGCGGGGGAGGGGAGGGGGGGTAGAGGAAGGACCCAGGTAAGAAACGAGCATTCAATCAACGTTGTATAAACGTTAATTTTGAACCTACCCACAGTTTTGGTGGCATTGCATTTAATATTCATTCAATATTTAAATGTCGCTTATTGCAATACTGAAATTAACGTTGAAGTTAACACTGGTTGAACATTGTAATGTCACTTATTGGAACGCTAACTCCCCACCCCAGTAGCACCAGATATTGACTCAATGATTGATCAACATTGAATCGATGTTATTTCAAGGCTATTTGCAACTAGAGTAATAGTGCTAATATCGGCTAAGTATTGGCTTTCGAATATTGCCATTTCATCATTGATCCAATATCGGACCAACGCGATGATTTAATGTATCTAAATCGCACTTTGGCGCACTTTTGGGGAAATTTAGAAGTTCTCTTCCAGCCCCCCAGATGGAGGAGGTATTGGTCTCGCAAAGCGCACAGTACACATAAGTGTCCCTATATCTATGGGATCACCCCCTCACAGCAATGCCTGCCATTGAAGAATTTTTGCTGTATTTCCTAGATGATGGTTCTTGGAGCGAGCGGACATATTATGACCGGTGTGACATTGGACAGTTTTTGCAAGTGTTGCATGCTGGCTTTCAAGGAAGAAATGTCCATGCTCTCGTCCTCGAAGTTAAGCTTCAGTTTTCCAAGCGTTTGCGCAGACTAAAGGTCCACAGGTTAGGAAAATCAAAGTGTACTTAATGGACCATTGACCTTTATCGTTCTTGAAAATAATTACATCCTTTCCTTTATTTGATGTCGTAGGTGCAAATAAAAATCTTCTTACACGATTAGAAAGAAAAATTCCCGTACCTGTATCTGTTCACGCCTGAAATGCTGATTATGTTCACCAAAACCGACACAATTATATTCATTCGTCTTAAGTTTCTCTTTGATGTGAAGTCAAGTACAATAGTTATCTAAGCGGTCAATCGCGTTAGCGATTTTGCTCCCTAAGATCAAGGAAGCAATGCCGCTTACCTCACACTTTCCTGAGAATAACCATCAACTTTTTCTACTAGTTTGAAAAGTACTCTCCTCCCCTCGTTTTGCACTCTTAAAAAAGTTATTAATTCTGCTGATGCAAAGGAGTAGTTATCGATTGTACTTCCTCGTTTTTAGGGAATAAAATCGCTCATTCAGTTTCGCTCCCTTTCTTGGAAATCGCTCACTCTTTTCTAAGAGTGCACTGCAGGGGTTCATCGCGGTTTCCCTTTCAGAGTTCATGGTGTGGGCGAAGAGGTATCTCTGGCCATATAGATGGAAGACGGGCACCCCGACCCAGGCGGACAGGAGGCGCGTTGGGTTGTGTCGTCAAGTCGCTGTGGTTACTGCGGACAGAGGGAATGGGGAAAAAAAAAGGGAAAAAGTGACAGACCGACCGCAACAGTCTTGGAATTTCCTCATGGTACCAATGGATGTACCAGTTGAAAACTAATAACATGATGCATGTACGGGTTTCCAACAAGCAGTAATGGAGCACGGTAATCTGATGTGGGGTTTTTGGCCGGTTTTTCATGTGGACTTCCTCATAGAGATGTAATTAAGCATCTTTCTCGGAACAATGGTAAGGCTCTGGAACTGTCTGAATGAAGCAAGATGAAATCCTTCTTTTCCAATATGGTCCATGAAAAAATGCATTGTTATTGCTATTGGTAACAGATGTTGATGATAACTAAAAATGGGGAAAATGAGAAGTAAAAAACATTTAGGAATAAACTCTTTACCTTGGCTACTACGCAGATAAAAAAAATTGGATGAGATTAACTTTAAACCCCAAAATTGACAACATTTTATTTTCATAATTGTGCTGTATTTCATGCTCTTGGTAATATAGTCCATGTGAAAACGCAGTAGACTTCTAGTCGAAAGCAGTGACACAAAGTTTCGTGGAATACGCGCCGCCACAGTTCGCATTCGCACCAGAGGAACACCGTCCCGCCATTACTTGATTACCTCCACACCTGGAATGAACAATTCAATCGAAAGACAGCATGATGATGCATTATTGCAAGTCAATTTCACAAAAAATTTGAAGGCGCCTTTAATGCAAGGTGAAGCGGATTTACACATTCCGAACCGAAATACATCAGAACAATATAAAGAACAATAAAATACGACAATGCACCAGGAAATGTGAGAAAATAATATTCTGGGCATCAACTTAAGAATGTTAGGAAGGCTTTTTTGTATTCCCCGTGTTTTTTTTTAAAATAAAAATGTATACCATGGTAAGTGTGATTCTTTTCTTTCTCGGCAAAACTAATTTGGGTGATTTTCTTCAGGTTCGAAGTCTAATATTACTAATACAGATTACTACTAATACGGATTTCTGGGGATTGCGAATCCGTTCCATCCTTTTAAGGTTCTCTCTTTCTTTCTACATTCACCCTTCCCCACATTTACTTCCAATCACGAGGGCAATTGAATGTGAGGGATGCAGCCACTCCTAATACATTTAAACATTTTCTTGCAACGTTATGTAAATTCAATCCAGATACAATTATCCTGCTGGTTAAAAACGTCATAGATGATTTCGCCATGGAAGCTCCTTCTTGCCCCTTTTGTTTTACCACGGTCAGGTCTTCTTGCAGCCTTTCGTAAATCAACATCACTTATCCTCATCCGAATTAATTAGAGGACATTTAATACATGTGAACTGTCGCCGGGACAATCTGACCGTATTTTGTAAAATGTTAATATGTATAAATCACTGGTGGAGCCCTGAAAAAATTGTGCGAAATGACCATGTACCGATTCACAGATTTTACGCTAATCTACATATTAAAGGTGACCAGAAAGTACCCGAACCCTTAAAAAACCAAATTCAAAGCAACTATAAGAGACACTTTCATCGGGAAATGTGACTTATTAGATCAGCTAAAATTGAATATTTTATCATTTTCAAAATGTATGCCCCTTGCTTTGATGCACTGCATCGATCAGGAGGTTTCAACATGCGCGCGGTTACCACCCCCCCCCCACTCCCACCTACACTAGTCCTAGCCCCCTACCTAAAGTGGTTTATTTAAAAAAAAAGGTACTGGAACTTTTTGATCAGACCTCGTATTAGGTAAAAAAAAATGCTTATTCGTTTTAAAATGAGCAAAGCTATTATATCACGCTTCAAAGTTAATTTAAGGGGAGCAAGCTCAGCTGGAATGAGACTGTTGATGAAGTCCAATGGGTAATTACTTTCCTCTTCATTATACGTTACCTCACTGTCGACGCTGTAATACGTCTTTTGCATGCTCTAGTTCGTCAATTAGTCACACAAACAAACATGTAAACACGTAAGCAAAGGCGCATGGCTTTGGCAATATATTGTATCGGAAAGAGTGGATTGAAAACTACTAGTATATCACTTACCTCATATGATCAGTGATATATGACCAATCCTCAGATCCTGACAATTGGTAGATGTATCTGCCATCCAATATGTATTCACAGCAGCGAATCGCTGATGTTGCGCCAAAGCAATCATTTCCTGAGTAGGACCCACAAACTCCATTGAGGAAAGCATTAGATCCGCATTTCTGGTCTTGACCCGAGTGCGAGGAAGGCGTCCAACTGAAGCAAGAACCCGTGGTTAAAATGCCTTCCCGCACCTGACAGCATTCCAGTGAAGTGGTGTATCCGTAACATGTCATATCCGAACTTGGACCTGCTCCGCATGAATAAAACGCCATCTGCAATTGATTAAAAAAGGATGAACCTCTTCAACGAAACAGGGAATTTTCTTCAGTGAATTATAGTTTTTATTCACAAAGAAAACACCAATAACAAAAGCAGGGAAAGACGATCTAAGGCATGACTTTGCCAAGAGAATTGCATATCATTTGATCTACCTTATCGTCCTACGAAGCAGCAGGACGAAAAGTGAGAAAAACGCAGCTGATGAAATTTGCCGCACAAGCTTCCACCAAAGTGACATAAAATTGATTTAAGCTCCGTAGGCATAGAGCAGGACTTCGTGGGGATTGACTTATCACCTAAGAAATACACCTAGGAGGAGTATGTCTTAAAAGGGAGCTGTAACATGGGAAATCGTAATTTTGTCTTCAATTATTAAGGAGACTTTGAAGAAATGCGCGATCAGGCAATGAGGAGAAAATCCGCAGATGGCCCGAGGAAGAAGAAAGAGGCTCTCCAAGAACTGAATGAATCAATATCATCCCTAGCATTCCATTATTCCACAGTAGTTCAACGCGTTTTTGGATATCGCCCATGGGCATTTTGGGTATAGCGGTATAGTATTGATAAATTGGCTACAGCCAATTCGAAATTGAAAATTTGCCATATTTCACCATCATCGTGAAATAACCACCCGTAGGAGGGTTCTCCTAACGTTCTCGATAAATGTCATTAGATATCCCTGATCCTAATAGATTTTATTGTATTATTTTTCAGGGATTCCATATGATTCAATGACACGGTGAAAACTGTTCGCCACTATGGGGATGGGTAGCTTAAGCCCAAATGAGGTGACCCCCCAGGAAAAATGATTGGCGACTCCGACGTGATTTAGCGTTATTGATTTTCACAGATTGCCAGCGTTTCAAGTTTAAATTGATTTGACTCCGGACTCCTAGAATTTGCAATGACTTTACAGTGACAACTAAGGTCGGGAGAGACTAATAGAGATTCGTATCTCAAATGATGGAGGGGAGAGTCACAGAAGCTGATTGATCAGCTTCCTATTCAATATATAGGAAAGACAATACCTGTGCAAGTGGGATAGGGGCAAAACAAAACGCGGTTGTTCGAAAGCCTGGCCTGTTTCTACCAGGGGGTTTTTGTCGTTGTCCCACCTTTAGGGTGGGACAATTACCGTATTCCGCACACTACTTCCGTCTACACGACTCTCGATGCAACCACTCACTTTACACACACACCGCGACTCTCCCGCGCGGTCCTTTTATTTCGTTTCGTCGGACGTGAGCATTACAATGATTTCATAATCGTTATAAAAGTACTTCCTGCAAAATAATATCCGCTCAGAGAGGTATGTGAAATTGGTATATTTTCAAAACGCGGACACCTGTGAAAGTATTCAATAGGAATTCAAAAGGAACATAAAGGAATCATAAAAGGTTTCCCATAGAACCTGTGTGGTTCATATAGAGAAGCATGCATTCCAATAGGGAGAATATAAATTTCCTCTAGGAATCGTATCATATAGGCTTCACATAGGACCTCTAGGTTATCTATTGGAATGAATTGGAATGTATACATTAGGCTTCCAATAGGATCTATAAGGTTCCTATAGGAATCGCATAAGTCCTATAGGACACATAGTTTCCTAATAGTCCTATGGGAATTTACTGATATTCAATAGGCCTTCTATGAGACCTATAAGGTCCCAATAGGGAACTCATGCCACACTTGGACATTCCTTAGGCCCGAGAGGAAGATGACTTCCGAAAGTAGACGTTACTAAAAAAAAATGTGGCGTACAGCTGCTCCACGGACTCAATATTTCTCTTTGGCGATGCATAAGAAATACATATTCTTATAGGATTTTCGAGATATTCCGTAGGGATCTTCACTTTTCCCAAGGATGGCTTGTAGGCCAGCTGGTGCCGTAACCTTTTACAGTAAAGATATTGTCAGATTTAATGACGAGAGGCGTTAACTCGTTATTATTCCTAAAGGTCACTAAAGGTAGTAAGCTGCCTTCTGATATAACAAGAGACAAAGATGTGTGGCGCATTCACCTAAATCCTCAAAACAATTAAAGTTTCATAGCAAGTCAAGTTTCATTCTCCCTTCTGTCACATATCCTTATGCCATCAACAGCAGACGTTATATTTGTTCGGCATCTGATACGAAGAGTGACTCCGGCACTGTGCAGAAATTAATAAACTAAGCTAGACTTCTGCTTCCTGATGAATCTGCAGGAAAGGATGAATTGATTATTCCTCTTTTGTTGACTTGGTCAATACGATAGTTGATAATCTTCAATTTTCATCGAGTACTTTCACTTGCGTGATGTACAGCACATCTGTTAGAGCAGTGTAGGATGCATAAATTATTCATAGATAGGCACTTCTATAATTTCTCCCCCTCCCCCCCTCTCTCGCCATCCCCAACACGGGTTGAAGGTAGGGTCATCTTTGTTAGGCCAAGTATGGAAATGCTTACCCCCCCCCCAGTAGCTCAATGCACATTAACATGCTCAATAACATTGAGCACGTTCTCTGCACCCTTGCGAATTTTGTAAATATCGATTAAATAGTGGTTTTCCAATATTGCCTTTCCATCCCAGATCCAATCGTCGGACCGATGCGCATATACAATGTGCCTAAGTTGCACATTGGCACGTTTTTGGGAAATGTCGAATTCCAGGCCAATATCTGGAGGTATGGGTCTCGTATTTCGCACAGTACAGCAAACTGCGCCTTCCTTTATCTATGGTATCATCCCTCACATGAGTGTTTTGTACCTTCCTGTATGTCTAGCCTTGCCTCATTAAAGCAATCAATAAACTTGGACACTTCCTTATTTGCTATCCCCATATTCGAGACAGATTCATGGAGCCCAGAAACAACACAAACAAGCTCGTATTCCCTATGAGAACCCCATACGTTGCATACCCCCTCATGGCATTCAACGGTGATTATGACATTCAGGGGAAAATAAAACCTGGTATTGTCCCTTGGCTCTTGCCTACCCATAGAGACAGACGTGTGCAGGACAGATGGTTATGCTAGTGCTGAAGATATACATGTTCCCACCATGGGAAAACCCATACTCGGTAATGAATTTAGAGCAATGGCAGCACCGATTTCCGCTTAATATTGACCCCGGTTGTCATCCAATTTACTAGTTATCCCGGTTTTAATTCTACGGTTTTGAAGCCTAAAAAACCTCTAAGAATTACATAGGTCAGGAGTCCTATAGGGCCCTATAGGGATCCCTAAGCTTTTTCATGTTTCAAAAATCAATAGTAAAAGTCTATTTCTTTCTCATAGAACTTTTTATAAGGGAGTGCTTCGAAGAGATGATTTCGTGTGCTTACCCTGGGTGATTTCGCTGCCATTACACCATATATTGACGCCTCTTTACCGAATTTCTGCCTCATTTCTTCGCTGAAATTGAATCGAGACACTTTTCTAATCCTTAGGGTATGGGTGATTTAAAAAGAACAATTTCCTGCACAGCAAGAATTTCATGCAGACATTTGTTAAATTTCGGCGTTCCTATCTCCAGGGTCTTCACTATGACAATATATGTAATATTTGGATCTTCCTTAATCATGGTCTACACTTCAACCACATTTGTTTTGATGCTCACTGAAATTGAATTGACCTTCACGGGGATCGTCCTCCATATTCACACCTGAACTTTTGAAACCAGCCATTCCTAAAGCACATAGATTTGGCAAGATTGCCTAACCATAATTTCAACCCCGCAAAACGCATTTTCGCAGTTATGCGCTTTTGGAAACCACAGGAAATTCAATTTGCCGATTAATACATGTCATGTCATGTTATTTGCAATGAGTAGTGACATCTTTTGGCTTCATGCAAAGTGTCACCATTATTGCAACAAATTGCAACAAAAAATCTGCATCACATGGAATCCATTGGGGAAAATTACATTAGTATCAGGGATATCTTATGCCATTTGGGAAGATCGTTGGAAAACCCCTCGCATCTCCTCTCCTCTAGCCGCATTTTTTTTTACCGATTTCCTATTTATTTTTCTTTCCTTGCATTTCTCCTTCTTCCCCCTTCCAGCCCAAATTTTACTTGCGATCAATAAAAATTTTGAAAACGCCTGAGTCTAGGTCAAACGTGTCTAAGGAGTCAAGGTAAGAGTAATGTGTTTGCCAGTGTTGCCACATGCAGGAAATATGAAGTGATGCATATGGCGTCATTGGGCATTTTGTAAGGATTACAAGATGAGACTTGAAACAGCTACTGGTTTTGAGACAGAGCTACTTTGCACTTTTCACCCTTTATTTTCATTGTGTCTTGATGAAATGTTTGCGTTTCATCTTGCCTTCATGATGAACTGGCCAATGTCCAGCTCCATCGTATCAAATATAGTCAATTGGTCAGTGAAACCCGATCGGTTTACGCTGCTTGATACGAAGAAGTCGGATCTAGACCTTGCTGTATGAGCATATTAGTTTCTTGCTTTGTCCGTTCGCGACTATTTCAAGTTCTGCAGAACGTTAGAATGAGGGGGAAATCCAGGAGTATCCAGGAGTAATCCAATGTATATCAAAAGGACCGATGTCCTGATGATGCCTATGTGCATTCCACTGGCATGTTGGTCTATTCCTCTTCGGTCCTCTCAGAAGCATAAGCTTTGCCTTCACCATCATACTGGAAGTCTTGAGCGTGATCACCGTCTTCATTCTCCTTTCTTTTCCTAACCGCCACCCAATTATCAGAATGATCATCTCGTGTTCATCAGATTTTGTATGACGGTTTACAACTTTTAGCTGTATCTTCGGAAAACCCAGTGTCACCATCAGGCAAGTTCTTCTCAGTAATTACTGCAACATCCGACGTTTTTCGAACCTTCAGTACTGAATGTACAGTGGTACCTCGCATAACGAACGCAATTCGTTCCAGCGGTGCGTTCCTCATGTGAGATGTTCGTTATGCGAAACACGTGTGAGGTGTTCGTTATGCGAAACACGATTTCCCATAGACTTCTATGGGAAATCATGTAATCCGTTCCACGTCGCCGCGAAAAATCAAGGAAATTAGGAAATAATATGTTTCACTTTCACTCGCGAACACCTCGCATAACGAACGCACCGCTGGAACGAATTCCGTTCGTTATGCGAGGTACCACTGTAATTACATCTAGAGGGTGATTGCGAAGTAACTCCCTATATCCATCCAGAGATAACTCCTGTTAAAATACGCATTTAAAAAATGTTCATGTCATCTCCAAGATAGGTCATTCAATTTACGCATCACGCCCTGCATTTTCACACATTTTTTCAAGAGCATGATCATATTCTCAACGGAGCGCGGAAGAAACTTCCTTGGGACACTATTGAACAGCTTCACATACCTTTCCTTCCAGCTGCAGTGGATTGGCGGTATCAACTGATGATGAACAGATCTTTAACTGTCTATTTCCTTTGTAACACTCTCAAACCCTAGCCCAATTCTGCAGGCTGTTCTGTCGTAGTTTTGTTTTTGGCAATAATTGTTTTCCGTTCTCTTCTTTGAAGCTAGGGGCCATTAATAGCCTGCCTGTAGCCTTTGAGTGGCTTTGGCTGGGAAAGGTTTCACTGTTTTGCTTTTAGCCTCTCACTCTCTCTCGCTCTCTTTCCCTATCGCTCCATTCATATATATTTTTTTATTTCTATTGAACAGAAGATTCAGACGCTAATGCAAAGGCGGAAACAGGCACGATATCCGGCAACACTGGGAGGAAAGACCAGAGAAAGACCACTTGAAGCCTGAAGGAACGACTGTTAATTTTATTTTGTATTGAGAAATAGTGTATCGCGCTGCAACCTTAAATGCACTTTTCGCTTTCAACATTGAAATGTCTTTCTTATGGTTCTCTTCTCCAAAAACTCCCTTGGAGTGGACACCCGAGGGTGGGAGGGGAAATAAATAAATAAGGGAATGAAATTCACTTCTTCAAAAATTGAGTTTTAGGATCCTCCACACTCCCAAGGAGATGGAATAAATAATATGTCCATTTTCTTTCCTGTTTATGCTCTCACAAAACCATACCAGGTAGTTGAATTTTGTTACTGGATTGGGTTGAAAAAAGAGACAGGTGCTACCGTGTCCATTGACATTTTGACATTTTCCATGATCGTAAAGGAATTTGAGTGTTCATAGTAAAAGCGCTAACCTCGTTGCTATAGCAGGAGAGCATGCTTCCAGGTCCTCCATAGACTGTTCTGCAGTTCATTGGAGTGAGACTAATGGAGTCACACAATGGGAACGCCAAGGCGAAAAACGCAATGAAGATTCGGATTGCCTGAGTGAATGAAGGGAACGAGGTTAGGTATTAATATTTTGATTAACATTCTATTCGAGGTTCCAACAGACCTCCGCCACATTAATTAGAAATGCATATTTATCGTAGTATGTATTACTTTTTTGAATTGAGATGCGAAAAAGATTAAGAATATGCATAGAAGCGTTAGTACCTTGCAGGCCCCCCTCATTTTTCCTTTCTTGCTTGAGCATTTCTTCTTCCTTTACCAGTAATTGCCATTTAAAGTACTGCTAGGAACATAAGCTTTCAAACGAATCAAGATTACATTAATAATAATATGTGACACGCCTTAGTCCCAGTGAAACTCATCAATACTCATTGGGAACCAACCATTCACATAAAAACGAAAATGGGTATAATTTCCACCACCCTAATGTTTCCACTAATGGGAAAATATCAACAAAACCTGTAATAAAGGGATTTATTCGAGGTCCATTTACTGTCCTAAACTTATCACGTATTATTAAGATCAAAGAATGTAAATATATTTATGAAACCTAACACAAGAAACTCCTCGGATTGCTTAATGAGGCATGTAAAAGCTTCAATCTCATGAGATAAATTTTACCAGAGGAAACTCAGTAAACACTAATATGTACAGCAAAACAAAAGGGAGAATTTGACTGCCATTTATTTGGCGAATTTTTCTTCTTTGTGCAATTTGCCAAGTCAATTGCGAGCTCAGTTGTGAGTGCCGCGAGCCGAAGTTATCAGCGGTTATGCCGACTTGCCTCGAACCCCACTGCGAAGAGCAACGCTCGTATTGCTATGAAGCAGTTGCTCGGGCTCACCCCGGTATTTTTCCTTTCGTTTCGTGGGCTGGCATGAAGGAATCATGCTCATGGACGATGCTTCGTTATTTAAGCTCGATTTTGTGTGGGCCGGATAGAGAAAATGCAATTGAGTTAGAATGGCAGGGGACATTTTCACGATGCATGTCTACGAGGCAAGTCTTCGGGCAATTTTTGAAGGAAAATATGGCGTGTCATCAACGTTTGACTATCGAGAAAGAAGTTAAGGTACTATCATCCAAAATGTCACTCTTTTTCTAAGACATTTGTAGAAGCGAGAAATGAGGGGAAGAGGAACCACAATCCTTCGACAAAAGGAAAAACCATAACGGGAATAGCTTACCTGATGCATGATGACTTTTGTATGTGCTGGTAGGCAACAGTCTTCGGATGTTCTGTGCTTCGAGGATTGGAGCAGGACAGCTTTTTATACAAAATCATCAGACGGGGAACAACGTGAGGACTTTCACTAGGGAATGCTTCCATGTTGATAGCATCCCGGTACCTAAATATAACAAATTCGGTATATCGCGGTCTTCTTATGTTCTGCGTAGTACTCACAAAACATCTGTTAAGATTGAGATTCTCTGAATTTTCCTAGAAATTAGATGCAGCAAAAAATAAGTAACAAGGGACACTACTCAAGTGATAATTTCCGATTTTGACCGAACTCTGCATAGAAGTAATAAAAGTGCCATTATGTCAATTTGAAATTGTATTCCAATTCAACCTTTATGAATGTATTGGCAGAGCATGTGTCTCATTAACGTTCCCCACGAAAGTCAGGAAGAAAATAACTTGACTGATACGTGACTCCAGACCTCAAGGACAGGAGGGTTTTAGTTTTCCGGGTATGGACGTTTGGGAGTTTTTTTAATAAAAATCTTTGGAATAGAAGATAAGTGAAGGCCTGCACTCGGGAATGGGCACGTGTATATCCTGGTTGGTTGGAGGAGCATGTGCCATTTTACTTGACCTTCTCATGTCATATTTCGCAATATAACATCGCAAACAAGGAAAGAGACATGGAAAAAAAAACAAGGATGGAGTCAGACTTCGTCATGAGAAACAAGTAATTTAGTTTTACGGCAGATTCACCGAATGAACGCGACGCTGACAACACGTGAAAGGTGACATAACACAGAAAAATGATGGTTGCATTATTTCCAAAACCACCCGCAACTCCTTGTTGCATTGCTATTCTGGATAGTGTCCTAGCCTTTCGACTGCCTTTCCAGAATAGACATGCTTCAGGCAGGAATGTTAGGGTCACCAAGATAAATCAACACTTGCATAGTTAGGAAACAATTCAATAGAGAAATGCGACTAGGAATTAAGGGCTGTGGCTAGAGCAGTAATTCCAGCTTTCCCTTATTTTTATCACCGTTCACATGTGTGAAATCCGGCATGAAAGCTGTTTTTATTCTGTTCTTAGAAAAAGTACAGGGTGTCCATAAAAGATTCATGCAATTTTAATTTGTAATAAGTCATGAACAGATGAATGCACATTTATGTTGTCTGCAACAAAAAAATCCTTGATTATAGTTTTATTACACACATTTCAAATTTTAAAATAACATTTCATAACTATTGATATTTTTCAGCGTGCCGAAAGTGAAATGGCGACTCCACAAGAGAAGGCAAGTGCGTGTTGTTGTTTGCGGAGTTAAAGTCAATCACACAAGTGCAGCACAAGTTCGGAACTGTTCGCGGCAAGGATTCTCCGGTCTGTGATTCAGGATACCAATAGATGAAGCGATTTAAGGGCACAGGACAGATGCCGAAAGAGAAGGGCTCAGGTGGCATCTGCAAATCTCTACTGGCGCAGCGCGCAGACCACCTTGGGCTGCACTCAAAAGCTTCCCGCACATGTTCAACATCGGCTTCCAATGTTGAAACCCTGGAGGATATCTTTATATCTGTACCGCTCGGCAAAATTTCCCCCCGATAGACAAACCGGTTAGGGCTTACTGCTGATAACTTACTCCGAGACTAAAGATGAGTTTGTTCTCCCTTCGTCAGACCTGCCATGGGAAGTGACAGGCCTGCGATGACAAACTGCCATTGCAGGCCTGTCCAAAACTAATATGCCTTTTTCTAAAAGTCTGACATTATTCTCTCTCCCTCCATCATTACAATCCTTCAGGATTGTATTGTGGCATCCTAGTCCTCTTTTTTTTTTCGTTTTCAGACCAATGCGATAACTCTCTGCCGGGAGAGGAGGTGTTTTACCGAATCCCCCATGAGAGGAATTCTTACGTCCTCATGGCCACGATGCCACAGCCTCGCGATTCGTTCCCTTCCCTCTTCCCCAGAGCGATGCTGTAACTCCGAGCTTCCCCTTTGACTTGGCCTATTCCGTGCTAACGACCGACCTGGTTCAACTGTCTTGCTAATCCCAGAGTAAACAGCTTATTTGAGGCGAGGATTTTGGAGGCTTGGACTGAGATTTCCTTGTGGTCTAGCCATCCATATCCATCCATCCATAGGTGTAGCCTCTGGCCTGTAAAGCTTTTGCCCTTCAAGGACATAGGCGAGGTAGCCCTTGGGCCTATATGATTTTCATTTTCTGGATCATAGGCTTGGTAGCCGATAGGCCTATGAGCCTTTTCCTTTCCATGTCATAGGCTAGGTGCGTTTCGTGATTCGTCCATGCAACTGATTTTCCCTACAAGCCTGTGTCTTTGCAGGATCTAATGTGGTTGAGGTCTGCTAAACAGTTGAACAATATGTGATGTGGTGCGCCCGCGTAAGAGAAGCGGCAAGGCTGCGTAGGTCTGCACTGACCTATGAGCCAATTGAAGATATTAATGCCGAGAAGAAATTGCATTAATTGCAGAGCAATACCAGGCTGTTAACGATGCGCAGTGAGCAGCGCGTGTACGTGGCGAGCCTTTAACCCTGCTCGAGTTGCATTGGCTAGGACCCTCAACGGCATTCCAGCCGTTTTTTCGCATGATCGCGACCCTGTGCATGTTGCATGCTTTATTGAGCACTGTCTGGCATTTCATTTCGAAGCGGAGAAAGGTAAACTTCGGCAAGGTTGTTGTCATGATCATGTTACGGTGTTCCATTCGAACTCATTGGAGCTTCCACTGATGAAAATGCTCGCAATATTCGTGAGTTTAATAGACAGAACAACAGCACAAACGCTTTCGCTTCCTTTCGGTGCAAAAGTTGTTGACATTATCGATAATGTTCCTTACTGCTTCTAAAAATCCAGTGAAGTCTACTGGGCGATCCGTATGAGTTCATCGTGGGTTTACCAGGCGATTATATTGCAGATAATAAATTGAATGAGCTATTTGGACGACGACATAGCGTCCGCGATGCCGAAGTGAGAAGCAAGCTCACTCATTCTGTGTCCCAGGAATTAGCATTCCATTTTGGTCAATGAGGACGTGTCGTTCCGATTGGAAGGCGAATTTTGCTCATGTCACAGAATCAAAATTGTGAAGAACGATCATGGTGGTGATGACAGCGATTCGGCAGGCCACCTTTCCGTTTAAATTCTTCAATAATCTCAACACTCAGTCTTTTTCCGCACCCCCTAGTCGTTGCAATTTGATATATCCTGATGCGTGTACGTAATCCTATGATTGGGAGCGACCTTTGCAACAACACGCCGATGATCGTGAGAGACCTGACTGCAAATGTCTTAATACTAGGGGAGTTTAAATTAAAAAGGGGTAATGGCTGTTACTCTTAGTCTAAGAGAGGGGACTAAAAGTCCCCATTTCATTGGAACACCCATATTAATTGAAGTGATGACGGGTGGGCTTCGTGGCTGCATTCACTCGCTGCCTAGAGTTTTGCAAGACACGTCAACACAAGTCACCATACCGTCCCCTCTTTGCCAACGTCGATTCCCTATCGAGTTTACCTACGGTACGACTATAAACAAATTTCAGGGACAGACATTTGATCAAGTCGGATTACTACCTAGCTACTTACGGAGCCAGTATCCATGCTTCGCAATTGTACGTTGCCTGTTCGGGAGTTTTCTCAGAGTATTCGCAGAAGATTCTCGTTATCAATGAACAAAAGCAATAGAAAAGATGCTGCCACCGTTTACGACGACGTGGTCCTTAAAGAAGCACTTCTTTTATTTGTGAAGTCCGTTCGTCGGGACTATTTTTGTACATTATGATATGAACTATCCGCGTCGTTCCCACGCGCTTCCCGTTTCCCTGATATTTCATGGTTCTTTCAATTTTTATTTACTTTACTCATGTTGAATAAATTTTGGTTGGAATTTTCGCATAGTGGCAGATGTAACACGCCTCAGCATATCTTTCGTGCATGTATGTTCCATCCTGAACTGTATATCAAAATTTGGCAGGAGGAACCAGGCTGAGATTACTCTTAGTTGATGAACTGTGACAAAAAAAGGATTTGTGTGGGTAGAAGGCCGCTAGCTCATAGGGATGACTTGCAGGACTACTGGTCCAGCAGGCTTCGTGCGGAATCAGGGTGAAGTAGCAAGGTTCGGGGACCAAAGGTAATGAAGAATATGATGGCAATGTCACTACATGATTGGTTTGGAATTCAAAGGTACTGCAAAGGTACCGCTTGATTGCTGGCAGTCATTGCGGACAAGTTCAAAGTTTCCTCATTAAGGCTTGTCGATTACCGTTCTCTGCGCTCATTATCTCTTGTGGATGCCCACCTATCGCGAAATCGCTTGTGTCACGCACACGAGAATTAGGAGAATTACTTTGGCCTTGGGGGAACGACCTTCAAAAAATGTATTGGCAGCGAAAGTGTTAAGAAAGGTTTCACCTGAGGCATGTCAGATGCTTCTTAGAGTCACAGGTTACTCATTCATTTCCAACAAATTAAAGGCTTTTTTTTTTAAGAAACCCAAAACTACTTAAAAATAAGAAACGGAGACAACAATATAGCAGCAAATGACTGGAATTTCATCAGCTTGGAGTGCAAAAAATAGCATTTCTCCATGAATCAGAATTTAAAAAAGAGCCATGCAGATTCCACTGAACCAGAAATAAATTCAGCCAATCAAAAAAATCTTGAAGAGAAAGCATCACTAGCACAGCTTCTTTTTTCGAAGAATTAAAAATCTCGAGGCAAAATCTGGCACAGTTCAGCTCATCTACAGCGGTAAGAAAAAAATAGTCCTCATTGTATGTTCCCTTGATTGTAAGACTTCTTCCCCATCGTCTCCGGGCGAGAATCCATGCACCGACCGATGAAGTGACTGGCCCAGAGGAGGACGATGACCAGAACGCCCAAAAGAGCGAGCCCACAAGGCCCAGCGTGTGGTACCAGAGCGTGGAGGAGGCGCTCGAGTACAAGCCGATCACGATGGCCAGGTTCTCCAGCAGGTTCATCGAGAAGTAGACGACGAAGGGAATCCACTCGTTGGTCACAGAACGGAGAAGTTCACCTTGTACTGTATAATGGTGAACAGCGAGATGAAGCCAAAGAAGATTAAGATGAGGATCATCTGGAGATGCATGGAGCTCTGCAACACCGAATAAGTGATGGAGAAAACTATGATGACTGATGCTTTGGCCTCGGATTCATCACCGAAATGGTAACAATTATGTTGAGAAAAAACTCTTTGAGTATGGGGTCGCGTGCCAGTGTTAAGCACGGCGTTCGTTGGCGTTTCCTGAATAAAACTTGAACTTTTCAAAGAACTTATCCAAATATAAACTTGAATTCATGAGCTGAAAGAGTTAGAAATCTGAAACTTGGTACACATGTACCTTTTGGGTTGCAGAGTTCAGAAAAAAATCTGACTTTGGAGGTACATGCCCCAGGGGTACACATTTTCGGGGGATAAGTTTTTTTAAATATATATTGTGATGGATAAGGATGTCATCAAGAGATGCTACTGTACGTCACCGTTTCGGTGGTGTAGTGGTAGTACATCTGATCGAAAATCGTGAGGCCCGGATTCAATTCCCGGCTATTCCATTCCTTCGTTTTGGCTTCTCTTGCCTTCCATGTCCCGTTGATTGAATAAAACGGAGAGACGTGGAATGCTGAAACGTGGCATGGACTTGCCTACCGACAATATGGGTTCAGGAAAAATGCAAAATTTTAGTTCCATGCCCTGAGGGCATATTTTTTGGGGCCAACGTTTTCAAGTGTTTTTTGTCCTGGTGTATTGAGCTTGTGTGTAAAGATGAAACTTGGTACATAATTACCTACCGGGATGCTGCGTGCAGAAAAATTCAGACTTTGGAATGAAATGCCTTGGGGGCATGAATTTCAAAGGGAGATGTTTTCACAATTTTTTTGCATTAGTTAAACCGATGGACATGGAAAGCTGGAACTTTGCAGGAATGTGACTACCAAGATAAGGAGTTAAAGAAAAATGTCAAATCTTGATACATCCACGAGGGAAAATTTCTCAAGGGGCGATGTTTAAAAAAAAAGATATTGTCGTGGCGAATTGGACATAAATGGTAAGGTGAAACTTGGCACACGTATAAGTGACGTGATATTATTGAGTTGAGGGAGTATTCCTTTTTTATGGTGCATCCCCTCCGGGCATAGCATTTCGGTGGGTCGTTTTTCCAAAACATTTTTTCTGGCGAGAAAAAGGGGAAACGTATAAGGCTGAAATTTGGTGGCATGGAGTTCCCAGAGTCTACATTTCAAAAGGAAAAAAAATTTCGTTAAAACCCATCAGGGCATTTTTTCAGTCCCATTTTCCTGAATTTGTTTTTGATCCATCGAAACAGAAACAGAAAATTTAAACATCCCTCAGAAGTGCCTGTTTAATGGCTGAGTACAGACAAAATCATACTTTTGAGATATGTCTCCTTAGCGTAGATTATTGGAGAGAAGTATTTCAAAAATGTATTCACCACCCTTACTAAAAGGGACACGAGAAAAGATTTAGAGTTAGGCACACATGGAATCACAGCAGTAAAGGATTTGATGAAAATCAACACTTCGACCCCATTTGTGACGTATTTCAATGGGGACGTACTTTAAATACGTGTTTGGCATTTCGCAAGGAATAAATGAATTAATGACTCTCCAAGGTAATGGAGCGCCGAAGACGCAACCATAACAAATAATTTTCGAACTTGTGAAACATGTATTATGTGGAATGCAAAATGACTTTTGGGACACCCTGTACTTTCCCACATTTTGCATGTGATTGCAACTCAGGATGCATTGTTGATTGTGACCTGTATGTTTGTGGGCAATCTTGGATGATAGGCGCATTCTCTAATAAGGCCTAATTAGGCTCTGCGTGTTCATCATGAACGCGCTCATCATGAACACGGTCTCGCATTACAAGGTCCATCCGATGAGAACTTTCCGAAACAGCCGATTAAAGAAGCCTCCCGGTTGAAATCCATCTATCCAATTTCATAGAATTAGAGAAGCAAAGAAGAAAATCTGAATCTGAAGTTAGTACTGACATGAACCGCGGTACTTCTGTCCGGCTAGTAACCGTTCATCCGTTTCTCTCGGGATGGTTATCGCGAGACATCCCCCGAAACCTGGCGGCGATAAGAGTTGGTTTCGGAACACCTGGGCCCGCGACATCCGTCTGGATGTTGCGATTATTCAAGGTCATGTGTCTGGAAAAATTTGTGACCTAGTCGCAAAGTATCCATCAAGTCGCTTTCATTTTCATTTCAGTGACAAACGGATTCTGTTCCGTTATTCATGGGTCTAATCCTCTCTGTTTCGCGAAGGGCATTCGACATGAGATACATTCATGAAATGAAAAACTACCTGCTTATGAGGCGGATGATATCCCGAAAGCTGAGAAAATTGCAGATTAATGGTCGTCTCTGACTTGGGCGGGCACCAGCCGCAGAATTGACAAATTTTTCTGCAAGCTGGATTAGCCATTTACAGCTTGCTGCAGCTGAAGTCAGGACGGAAACTTCCATGCAGAGGTGTGAAAGCTCCTCGAAAAAGAATGGAATCTGCGGAAATTTTGCGTGATTGAGACTTTAGTCTTTCTTCAGCACTTGGAGTCATTTAAATTTCACCTAAAATTTTAAATGATTGCTGGGTTTCCACATTTCTTATTGTGTGTAAGATCGGAAATCAATTTGCAAAAATTGTTGGCATTGCAGAATCATTATTTCTTCTCCTTCAGATGCCACTAACAACCAGAATTCGTGATTTACGACGTGTAGACAGCCGAAAATGATTCTAGCTCATTCGCCTCCTCAGTTGTCATACGAGTCGACGAAACCTTCAGAAATAACAGAGGGAAATCAGTTGTGACTCACATTCCGAGAACGCAAGCACTGGAGACGACATCGTTCCAGACAGAAGGATCGCAGGAGTCCAATTCCTGGCAATACTCCATCCTCTCACACCAAGCTCCGCCCCTATCGAATTCAGGCAGGTCGTAGATGATCGCGACCTGTTGCACGTCCACGCTCATCGCTAGGTTCATCGCCAGGCTCAGCACGAGCAGCAGAACGAATTTCTCCATCTTTCGGCGTCCCTCCGCGTTCCCCTTGTACTTTTTGGTACTGTCTGGTACTGACTGAATATTTCCAGGTGCCAACGTGAAAGTCTGATAGCATCCTCCCGTCGTTTCGTCCATATCTCCCTTGGTTTTTCGGCCAGACGCGTGCAAACATGGAAAATATTTCAGACTTTAAGTTACAGGAAAATGTCCGCGCCCAAGTTCTCCATGAAAGCCTTTTTAACGATAGCTTGACACAATAACCTAGGACATTAAATAATTTCAGATCAGAATGTTTTGCCGGCTTGCAAGACGTGTATTTATTTTTATCCAAGCACCAAAAGTTAGAGTTGTCATGAACTCTCAGGGCAATCCCAAAAAGATTATGTAAATGAAAGCAGAGGACAAAAGGTTGCTTCATTTTCCATACTATTTTTGAGCTCAATATTCCACTCTCTGACTAATAAGATGCTTGGAACCCTTACCGTCTCGAATTGGCATCAGCAAGAGAAAGCTGATTGAAATGAAAAAAGGAAACTCCATCAGGAAATCGATGAAATCGCCCCCCTCTCATCGCGTTTCCGCATTCTAATGGCAAAAGTAAAAAAAAAAACTGCTCCTGCCTTTCAAGGCTTCTTGTGGATAATCATTTCTGCATCTTCATCGTACAGATGATTTGTCTAAAATAGGGAATATCACCCACGAACAATGGTTTACCTTCTCATAGAGAGTACGGTGAAGGCCCACGAGACAGTCAGGATTCTTTTCTTACAAAATGAGAAATACCCTTCGGTGGCATCAAAGCGACAACATAGGAACTGTTTTCCTTTTGCGATGAAAATGATGAGTTGAAAAAACAGGTTTCGTTACTCTGATTTCCCAGAGCTCGGGAAGTCATTATATGACTGTCCAGCCATGTGCATGGCAAAGATCCGGTGCTCGATGACTCGTCCTTGCTTTCGTATGGGCCGCGCGAAGTTCGCTGTATCACAGTTCCCAAGCGACTAACCGATGAATGCCAGGTGGCTGTCTGAAGCGGGAGGGAGACATCTATCTTACGGAACAGAAACAATAGTTGGACCTCCCCTGCCGCCGCATTGGATGATCCATAAAGTTACCGTGCGCAATGTTGAAGGTGGTACGAATTCATTTACAAAACACTGGAAGAAGATATTTGGAGAAAGTTATCGTTCTCCTTCACACCTCCCACATCCACCCCGTTGCCTTCAGAATCGGATGTGAATAATCAGCCTGAATGTCACCGAAGAAGTAAACTACTAGAACTACTAAGCACTCTGAACAAAAAACCTGAAGATACTTCCCACTATCCCCCCCCCCCCCAAATACCCATCCTTGATAGTCTCAAGAATCGGTCTCTTTCGGTTAGCGATACGGTGACTCTGGGAGAATATTCTTATTCCGAACAGCACCTCAAGAAAACCGCTGGATTGATCGATTTGATATTACTCTATGAATGAGAAGTGAAGCTGCCAATCGCGTGAAATTACGGTCCATACAATTTTAATGAGTTCAGCTACTCTTAGAAAACTATTCATTGATGCCAATTTTGTGTTCCGTGATTTCTACCAGATTTAACAGGATGAAGAATATCTTGAGAAATGCTTCATGTCAGACGCTTTGAAGAGTCTGGGTTATTCATTCATTCGCAACTAAGCAAAGGTTTTCTTTTTAAGCATCCCATGTGAGTTGTCGACTGGAAAATTTGAAACCGAGACAAATATATAGCAGCACATGACTGTAATTTTATTAGCTTGGAGTGCAAAAAAGAGCATTTCTCCTCGAAGCAAGATAAGAAAAAGCCATGCAGATTTCACCGAACCATAGAGAAGATTCAGTCGGCCAAAAAAATCTAGAAGAGAAAGCAGCATTAACAAAGCCTATTTTTCTTGAAGAATTAAAAGTCTGAAGGCACGATCTGGCACAGTTTGATTTCTCTACAGAATTAAGAGAAAGTAGAGTCCTCAGTTCCCCCGATCGTAGGACTTCATCTCCATCGTCTTCGGGCGAGAATCCATGCACCGACCGATGAAGTGACTGGCCCAGAGGAGGACGATGCCAATAACATAGGAGGAGAGCGAGCCAGCGAGGCCCAGCGTGTGGTACCAGAGCGTGGAGGAGGCGCTCCCGTACCAGCCGATCACGATGGCCAGGTTCTCCAGCAGGTTCACGGAGAAGTAGACGACGAAGAGGATCCACTCGCGGGTCACCAGCACGGAGAAGTCCACCTTGTACTGTATGAAGGTGAACTCGCTCTACTTCGACTTCTTCTACTTCTACTACTAGCAGAACTTCAGGTTCAGGTGACCACAGAAGTCGTGGTCCATTTGGCAGTGGACATCACTGTTATTACTTCTTTAGTAATGCTGACTTCGCTCTGGAGTTAGATCACTTAATTGACAATGATACCATGGGCAAACTCTTTTTTTGGCACAAGCATGCCAGTCTCCTGCCCTTTTTAAGAGGGCATTACGGCTATGAAAAAGCCATGACGCTGCCTGCAATCAACCAGCTGTGCAGGTTGAACAGAGCAAAACTTTCTTCAAAGTCAGCAAGAACAACTGGTTCTAACATTGCTAAATATCTCCCACAACTCGAAAATCAATGGGGAAATATTTGAAAGTAATTTGAAATTACTTAATCCAAAAATGTCATCCAACACATTAATTGTCCTGTTCTACGACAGTGCACTCAAGGGAGACTCGCTCCAAGACTGCCATTTTGCATAGCTTGCTTTGTTCATGATTTTCTTCAGAGCTTCTTAAAAGCCAATTCCAGAGGAAATGTCGGAAAATTAACTACCCATGTGGTACCAAATAAATTTTCTCCACAAGTGTTACATAGAATTCCGTCCGAAGCCGTGTCGAGAACTTCTTGAGTCGTCTGATGTCCCATGGAACACATTGGGATGATCTTCCAAAAATTTATATGAAATTTGTCATTTGGAACCTAAGAAAAAATAATTTTTGCACGATTACAAACGAGCGAATGTTTACAGCAACCAGGATCAACACATCTGATACTTTCAGGCAGAGTGAGGGAATGTACAGGGTGTCCCAAAAGTACCTTTACCCCGATATTTTTCGTACTCACTTTGCTTTAACGAAATTAAATACTGAATATAGTAATAATACATTTTAATGTCGGTTTAAAATGGACATCCTCTGGACATCCTCTGGACATCCACTGGACATCCTCTGGACATCCACTGGACATCCTCTGGACATCCTCTGGACATCCTCTGGACATCCTCTGGACATCCACTGGACATCCTCTGGACATCCACTGGACATCCACTGGACATCCTCTGGACATCCTCTTCAACATTAAACATCAATAACACCAGTGTGGGCACCATCGTTTTTAGCACACTGACTGATACGGCGCCAGGTCCGTTGGTTCATATTTCGTAGCATGAATGGTATGACTTTGCGAAAAGCACTACGAACTGCTTCTTCCAATTGTTGTGTTTTCTCATATGATGCTTCCTTTGCGGACTTCCTGTTTAACGAATCCCCAAAAAGAATTAAATGAGACAACACAAGAATTGGAAGAAGCAGTTCGCAGTGCTTTTCGCAAAGTCACACCACTCATCCTACGAAACGTGAACCGACAGACATGGCGCCGTATCAGTTGGTGTGCAGAAAAAGATGGTGGAAACTGATGTTATTGATGTTAAATGTTGAAGAGGATGTCGAGTGTTTCATTTTGTGCAGACAATAAAATGTACTATTACAATATTCAGCATAGCGAGATGAAGCTGAAGAAGATGAAGATGATGATCGTCTTGAAGTCCAAGTCCACTGGTGTCTTCAGCACCAGGTAAACCGTCACCTGTAGTGACAATAATGAAGAAATCATTACGACTGAAGCGAGTGGAGTTAGATCACTTAATTGACAATGATACCATGGGCAAACTCTTTTTTTGGCACAAGCATGGCAGTCTCCTACCCTTTTTAGAGGGCATTACGGCTATGAAAAAGCCATGACGCTGCCTGCAATCAACCAGCTGTGCAGGTTGAACAGGGCAAAACTTTCTTCAAAGTCAGCAAGAACAACTGGTTCTAACATTGCTAAATATCTCCCACAACTCGAAAATCAATGGGGAAATATTTGAAAGTAATTTGAAATGACTTAATCCAAAAATGTCATCCAACACATTAATTGTCCTGTTCTACGACAGTGCACTCAAGGGAGACTCGCTCCAAGACTGCCATTTTGCATAGCTTGCTTTGTTCATGATTTTCTTCAGAGCTGCTTGGAGGCTTCTTAAAAGCCAATTCCAGAGGAAATGTCGGAAAATTAACTACCCATGTGGTACCAAATAAATTTTCTGCAGAAGTGTTACATAGAATTCCGTCCGAAGCCGTGTCGAGAACTTCTTGAGTCGTCTGATGTCCCATGGAACACATTGGGATGATCTTCCAAAAATTTATATGAAATTTGTCATTTGGAACCTAAGAAAAATTAATTTTTGCACGATTACAAACGAGCGAATGTTTACAGCAACCAGGATTGTCAACATGTGATACTTTCAGGCAGAGTGAGGGAATGTACAGTGTGTCCCAAAAGTACCTTTACCCCGATATTTTTCGTACTCACTTTGCTTTAACGAAATTAAATACTGAATATTGTAATAATACATTTTAATGTTGGTTTAAAATGGACATCCTCTGGACATCCACTGGACATCCACTGGACATCCTCTGGACATCCACTGGACATCCTCTTCAACATTAAACATCAATAACACCAGCGTGGGCACCATCGTTTTTAGCACACTGACTGATACGGCGCCAGGTCCGTTGGTTCATATTTCGTAGCATGAGTGGTATGACTTTGCGAAAAGCACTACGAACTGCTTCTTCCAATTGTTGTGTTTTCTCATATGATGCTTTTTTTGCGGACTTCCTGTTTAACGAATCCCCAAAGAGAATTATATGAGACAAAACAAGAATTGGAAGAAGCAGTTCGCAGTGCTTTTCGCAAAGTCACACCACTCATCCTACGAAACGTGAACCGACAGACAAGGCGCCGTATCAGTTGGTGTGCAGAAAAAGATGGTGGAAACTGATGTTATTGATGTTAAATGTTGAAGAGGATGTCGAGTGTTTCATTTTGTGCAGACAATAAAATGTACTATTACAATATTCAGCATTTAATTTCGTTATCGGAAAGCGAGTACGGAAAACATAGGAGTAAAGGGACTTTTGGGACACCCTGTACTTCAGCGTTCAAGCACAGGTTGGAAAAGCTGACTTTTCTCCACTTAACGTCTCCGTAACTAGGTCGAATTATTATTATTTTTTTTTTTGGGGGGGGGGGAACTGGGGGGATTGTTGCAAACGGTTTCCTCCATAGACGGCATGCATTTCATGAATGTTTTTTCCTTCAACCGAAAAAATGGCTCAACTCGTCCCTGACCTACGTTGGACGCAAAACTGCCTTCAACACAATTTTTTTTAAATATCTCCACATACGGCAATCATGTGGACGGCAGCGAGGACGAAGAAGTAATAGTAGAAGATGGACGCGAAGAGGGCCAGGGCGAAGAGTCTCCCGGTCAGCAGCAGCAGCCAAGCGATGAACCGCAGCACCTTCTCGAGCAGGTTCACCTGAGAACCGACAGTGACGCCTCACTAACGATGATGATGACACTCATGAGGATGTCTGTAAAGCCGATACTAACGCCGATAGTAGTTTAATAATGTAAGTTACTATCGTTGAGGTAATAAACATTCTATTTGTATGAATGGGTGACATGCGCCAGATCAATTCAAATCGGTCATTTTTTAAGCAATTGAGAGTCATTTGAAAAACTGAAAACATTAGTTTCTTTGAATTTGAATTTATGATCCAGCAGACATGACCCGTGACCTCCCTTACTCGAGCCTCCTCGGCGACGACTTCCCGTTCCTCGTGCTCCTCGGGTGTCTCGGACTGCCAAGGATCCTTCCGCTTCTTTTCCTGGGGAAGGACCTTGTGCTTGGTGAGGGCCCGCCCCTCCTCCTTCGCGTCCTGCTCGTACGTGATCACCGTCATCGCGATGGAGAGCAGGGAGAAGATCATCGCCTGCAGCTGGGTCGTCTCTGCAATGGATGATAGCCGCGTGCGGGTAAGGCGCGGGTGGGATCAAGGTATGGGGTGTCCCAAAAGTTTCGCGCTTTGGAGAGTTTTTACCCCTTTTTTTAAATGAAGAAAAGCAGTTCGTAGTCATCGTCAGGATTGCCCCCAGTGATGCTCTCAACTTCTCACTGATATTTCCAAATGACTGGATGTGATAGCAGTGCAACTGCAAATAACTGTTCCAGCTTTTTTTTAACCAGATGCCTAATTAACTTAAGTGACTGATGCGCGAATTTTCCTCATCGACCTCTGGTCTCGTCTCCGGAAACCTGAGCCTTGAGTCAAGCGGAGTAGCCAAGCCAAGTGGCAAAGCCAAGTGGACTAGTCAAGTATCCAGGTCGAGTGGCCAAGAGTGTCCAAGGCCAATAAAAGTGATAAAAGTGATAAAAGAGGTACACGAAGCATTCCGAGACGCAGAGATTAGGCGAGGGTCGGACGTCATACTCCTAAGTTCCTTGGGGATATTGATAACAAATAAGCGTCGTGTTGTTATTAATAATAATTAATAACAACACTATCTGATTCGATGGTAGCGGCAGAACGTGAAGGAAACCAATTTTAGTTTTGTGAGTTGGTTTTTAGTGAGGCCCAGGTTCAGGAATGAATTCTTTCATTTTAGAGTAGCAAATGCGTAGATTGCCGTAAGTGGCGATTTTCCAGTGGCCCCTCAAGTTCCTCAAGAAGTTAGGAGCCCTCATGACCAAAAAGAAAGAAGTGAGGAATGTTAGCGACCAGCCAGCAGACGGATAAGAACTCACAAGAATATCGTTCGTCTTACTCCTATCCCCCTCAAGCAAGAAAAATTTCCCTCAAGAGTTAAATTTCAGCCCACTTTTCCACCCCTTATTTATAACTCTCTTACTATTTATTGCAATTTAAAAGCGCAATGCTTCATGAAAACTACTTTTTATGATCACATGAGATGTAAATGGAATAAAAACATCTCCCACCCATTCTCCCCACCTCGTCCTGGCATAGTTACAACCAGATGCATTTCTATTTAACAACATTGCCAATAGACATATTTTTACTTAATTATATGTTATATTGCTAACAGCATCAACGCATCTCACTCTTCTTTTAATCAGTAACAACACGTCACTTTCGGGACACCCTGTTATCTGCTGCTCGGCATACCCAAGATAAGATTGGATTCCTTGCTCTTGAGGAGGATGATGGCCTGGAGGATGAACTGCGGCGTCGACTCCAGGAAGGCCTCCAGGAAGCGGAAGGTCTTCGCCTGGCTCGGCTCCTTGCACTGGAGCAGGTTCTCCTCGCGGTTCCGGTCGCTGCACATCGCCATCAGCGCGTAGGGCAGGACGCGCAGGTACCTGGAATTTTTTTTCTTCATTTATTTATTATCTCGGCTGAGATAATAATCTCATCGATAATTAATGAATTGGGGATTCGATGCTTTTATCGGTCAGATACGCTGGCGCAATTTTGGACAAAAAAGGTATCATAAAATGAAAGTAGAAGATAATGTTTGTACCCACTTCATCTAACGGCTATTTATTATATCCTACATGATAGAATATACTATATTAATGCATGGTCACTTTGGTGCACGTCGATCGCGCATTTCGACATTTGCAACATTTCTTCCTGCGGTTCTGCAGCAACTAGACTAAATTTCTGTCTCTCCTTATTGTGCAGAACTCACGAAATTCTAATTTTAAACTTGCGCAATTTCATTGGATTCCGCGCAAAAATGGATTTTACGCCCGATTGAAGCCACCACGCTCCACCGATGTCGAGGCGAAACAATTCCTCCTGGCTAAGGCTCGATCGAGCATGGCTCGTCAGGAACCCTGAGCGGAGGAGACGAGAGCCCTAAGCGGGCCGATGCGAAGCTCCGTCGAGTTTCCCGTCCGATCGGGCGGGAAAAGTCGAGCCGTGCAGGCCTCCATGGTTTAATAGTGAGGGTAAATAGTGGGTAAATAGTGCATCATTTCACGAAAATAAATAGTGAACGTTCCGTTCATAATTAGCGTTAACGCAATGCATTTTGTACGAAGGAAAATGTTAAACATCTATTACAACTTATAAATTAAAAATACATCAACGCAATGGGCATGCATATGTGCATGCGAACGAATTGGGCATGACACATGCGCATGCGATCTAATTGGGCATGGCACATGCGCATGCGATCGAGTTGGGCATGACACATGCGCATGCGATCGAGTTGGGCATGACACATGTGCCATCGACTGAACGATGCATGGACATTTGCAAGGCCATGCTGATATGACTTCTACGCAGGAAAGAGTCAGGAGGTAATCTCGGCTGGAGCCTTGTGCCCGGCCGGGGCCTCATTCGTTTCCGCTCGCTTTCGGGGGATCAGCCGTTGCAGTTTCTGAGCAGATTCCGTCTGCTGCCGTTTCGAGATCCCATTGGCAGTGGGTTGTGAGATTGGCATTTGCGATTTCCCGAGAGCGCCGTCTGCCCGACTTTTCCGTCTTTGCATCAATAATTCGCCGTCGCATTCGCTTCGTTTTCCATCACGGTCGAACTTGCAAACTTTAACGCAATTTCTTTTTTTGCATGATACCAGATTCCTGCGAAATGCAGATGAAATAGGGTGGAAATGCTCATCGTTTCTTACTGACACCTGAGGCGAGAGCCAATTGAGAGAGACACCTGAGAACTACCCTGAACTCTGAGGGTAACTCTGAGGGTAACTAATGCTCGGCTACCTTCGACGTCATTGTAGCACGGTGGCTCTGCTTTGGCAAATCCCATATGCATGTGCATTGCAACAGGTTGCGAAATCCTACAAGGAGTGGCCACGATGTCGCCAATCACACTCCGACCGGTCAAAATTAATTCAAACTTTGCCAAACATCGGGCATGCACAAAAACTCTGGCACTGCAGTACTACCACCAAATAGGAAATTCATGAGGAAACGAAAATCCACGAAATGTAAACTAACGATGCTCAGATACCCGAGAAAAAAAACTCCTCGGTCAACAAACTTAGGCATATTGTTATCATCCGAGCTTCAAAAAGAGACATTTAGCCGTTAGCAATTAGCATTTACAAGGATTTTAAAAGCACTTAGTGGTTGCTAGTTCATTTCCTTTTATCAAGTAAATTAACTGAGGAAGCATACATTTTTCTTACTGCTTATTGGGTTTACCTCACAATTTAAGATATTCCGCATTCCAGGGCGAGAATTTATTAAATTTATTAAAATTGGCTTCGGTATGAAAGATTTGACCACGATAACGGTGAGGTTATCGCAGTGATATGACGTGTAATCACTTCCGTCGGTTCCGAACGGGAACAAAAGGAGAATCAGGAAAAAAAAAGGAAAATCCATTCAAGATTTGTATTTTCTCAATTATCATAAAAATTCACTTTGGATTTTTAGCTAAAGGAGGGTGGGAAATTAATCAAATTCTGTCTACGAGTTACTCTGGTGAATATTCACAGTCGGCTGCTGAAACACTTGTGAACGATGTGGGGCTCCGAAAATTCCGAAAAGTGTTGAACGCATTGAAAAAAAAATATTCGCGACTAAAAACCTGCGAAGTTATCTCCGTGCGTTCGTCTTAGCGTTTTCATGAAATCAAATAAGTTAATGACGCGATGATGAAAAATGAACTCGATTTGGAAGTTGAAGAAGGAAAACGCGTGGCTTCAGCTCGCGAACGTTAAAAATCGGTGGCCCCGGGCAGCCGCCAATGCCGGAGAGATGAAGCCGAGAGAGAGGCTGAAAACTTCGGCTCAGAATGTGGAAAAGACGCCGAAACTGAGCAGAAACCAGATGGACTCCGCTGACATTTTCGTTGGTTGAAGGTCTCTGGGAGACATGGCCGCCGATGAGTCTCACCTGAAGATGGGATAGAGAGGGAAGAAGAAGACGCAGACGATGTAAATCGCCATCCATTTCAAGACATAGGGGACTTCATCCGAGTGCTTGGAGAAGAGTCGGTAGACGCAGACGACGAAGCAGAGGATGGCGGGGAGGAAGACGAAGAAGACGGTCCAGAATCCCCAGCTGGGGCTGTCGTTGAGGTAGTGGAGGTGGGCCACGCGGAGGTCGGTCACGAGGTCGCCGGCGTAGATCACCAGGTCGAGGGTCATGGGAAGGACGTAGAAGACGAGCACGTAGAGCCAGGCCGGCCACGTGATGGGGCCGAGGTGCCGATCCGATTCCATCTTGGTTCGTCTGCGCTCGACACAATGCAAGGCGTGAAACGCGGGAGGGACGAGAGGGACGAGAGGGACGCCGAGTATCTTATCTTATCGCGGACGGCCGGTTTCAACTTCGCTGTATGCGATCGTAAAGAGGCGGATGAGAAGATATATGTGGGGGTGTTTCACCGGAAGAGAGTCATGCAAGCAAATGTGTAATGCGATAGAAATGCGGATGATCGCTTCTTCGTCGCATACCTGGTGACTTGGACTCATCATGCTTTAATTCGAGGTCGACCCGAGTTTTTCTAACAGGGGCCGCCAGGTGGCCCTCGTCTACCCAGCCCCTCCCCCCCACCAGTCGCCCCATTCGGATCGAAGTTTCGTGCGGTTTCTGAGCCGATTTCGTCGACGGGGGACACTCGGGCGTGCTATTTCTGGATTTGTTTGGTCTTTCCGATCCGAGGGCTCAAGAGGGTCGACGATATCGGGGGGAAATGTTGATTCTCTCTCGCGAGATAATTCACGAGCCCAAGGTCGACTTCCGTCATGTAGATTCGCGCCCGACTCCGATAACGTTGCGACGTGTGGACTTCGAGCAACCCCGAAACGGATCGGCCCGTTGCATCCAACTCGATGGAGCGAAATCGCAGGAGTTTAAGTTGGTTGAACATTTCAGCTCGGCTCTTACGACAACTCGCGACTTTTTTCAGTTTCTGTTCTCTTAATTGGAAGCCAATGGGGAAGGCGAGCAATGGCCAACAAGTTATACTTGTCGGGCAGTTGCCAACAAGTTATACCTGCCGTGCAATAGCCGACAAGTTGTGCCAGTTGAGCCATTCTTTCCGGCTCTCATGGTTGTTGCCATTCAACTGTTGAAATGCTGAAAAGAATTTGGCATGTGGTTTTTAGCTCAGCCATTAACCAAACCAAACACCTATTGGGTTACGGTTCTCGATCCATCTAGCTTGACGTTAGACACGTTTGAGGTTTGCAAAAATTTAGCATTTTCGAAGCAGTTCCGATCCAATAAAATTTTATTTGCCGAGCAACATTTCTTCTTAATTCGCGACGACGCCCTTTGATTGGAGGTATGCCTTAGCAAATAACTCTTTTAATCATCCCATTTTATTCATGTATTTTTTAATCATCTAATATATATAGACGATCGTGACTGACTGACTGACTGACTAACGCTAATTCAAACCATGATCTAGAAAGGTTAGAAATCTGAAACTTGGTACACATGCATCTTTGGAAAGCAGAGTTCAGAAAATAATCCGACTTTGGAGGTACATGCCCTGGGAGTACACATTTTGGGGGGAAACGTTTTTCTTAAATATAAATTTTGACAGATGAGGATGGCATTCAGAGAGTAACTGGATGTCTTGGGCTCCGTGGTGTAGTGGTATCTATATCTAACCAGTAATCAGGAAGTCAGGGTTCTATTCCCAGCTGTGCCATGGTTATTATTTATCTTTATTTTGCCTTCCATGACCCGTTACTCATTCCCCCTCCATAACGTTACTTTTACTTGAGTAAAACGGAGACACATGGAAAGCTGAAACCTGGCATGGAGACGATGAGTTCAGGAAAAATGCAAAATTTTAGATCCATGCCCTGATGGATATTTTTTGGGGCCGAAGTTTTCAAGTATTTTTTTGTCCTGGCGTATTGAGCTAGTGTGGAAAGATGAAACTTGGTACATAACTTCCTATTGGGATGCTGCAGAAAAATTCAGATTTGGAAGTAAATGCCCTGGGGGCACACATTTCAAAGGGATTTATTTCAAATAATTTTTTTTCATCAGATAAAGTGATGAACATGGAAAGCTGAAACTTTGCATGAATGTGACTACTGAGTAAAAATGTTAAGTCTCGATATATCCCCTGGGGGAATTCTTTCGTGGTGCGATGTTTTTAAAAAAAAATTGTTGTGGCGAATTGGACAGAAATGGAAAGGTGAAACTTGGCACACGTAAAAGTGACATGATATTATTGAGCTCAGGCAGTATTCAGCTTTCATGGTGCATCCCCTCCGGGCATAGCGTTTGGGTGGTCGGCTTTTCCAAATGTTTTTTTCACCAGCGAAAAGGGCAAACGCATAATATCGAAACGTTGTGGGCATATAGTTCACTGAGGATGGATTTCGTAAAAAAAAAAAGAAGGTACTTTTGGGTTAAAGCGGCTCAAGGCACATATTTTGCAAAAGGGGTACTTTCCCGAATGAGTTGAATGAGAGAATAGTTGCTTTTGTATTATTCTTTCTTGTGTCATATTTCCACGAGTCATCTTTCCATGATAGCCCTCGATGGAATGATCATGGAAGGAATCCGTCCCTCTTGCTCCTCGAATGTGGACCATTTCTTTGGTGGTGAATTGGGTCGGGCTTTTTTATTTCGGTATTTTTAAATAGATATGTGTGGTTCGCTAAGAATTTAATTTTGTACATAAGAATATGTCAAAGAAACGTTAATTTTTCTTGAGTGCTAACTAACATTGATTAGCAATGAATACTTGAGAAAGTGTTACTTTAAATTACCAGTTCCGATACACACAGTATGCACCTCGTCATAGTTTGATAGATGTGCACGGAATGGAATTTCTTCGTAACGAAATTTTCTTGGCGGCTTTTTTTTGTAGATCTTTTTACGACACGATTCCGTCATTTCTAGGCTCAATTAGACCGACTCTTGCATCGGCATCAACAGAGATTCTGATCCTTGCTGTGATTACTAGAATGCTGTAATGGTTTGAGCAGGTTCGTCGAGGGGTACTGCATGTCCTGACCTCATTTCTTCATAGCCCTATATTTTAACTGATTTTAACAGATCCACAAAAATATTCGCACAACTTTAATCTTTAATGAATCAATAGGAAGAGAAGGCGAGTGCGTTTTGTGGCTTCCAGAGTTGAAGTCAGTCAAACAGGCAAGTTCAGAACTGTTCGCAGCAAGGATCCCCTTGTTCGTGAGATGAAGGCTCCGATATGCCTTACACGTTCCCGTTCCCGTGCGCGTGCGCGTGGGGCATCCGATGTTGAACGTGTGCAGGAAGCCTTCGAGAGCATCCCAAGATGGTCTGTGTGCCGTGGCAGGAGAGAAGTGCAGATGCCACCCTAGTTCTTTTTCAGCATACTTCCTGTATGTTTCTAACGGTGTGTTGAAACACGAACAAAAGGATCCTTGCTGTAAACATTTCTGAACTTGTGCTGGATATATGTGACTGACTTCAACTCCGCAAACCAAAGCGCACATTTGCCTTCTCTTATTGAGCCGCCATTTCATTTCCCATAAGCTGAAAAATAATCTTAAATTTTAATTCAAATTTTGAAATGCACATAATAAGACTGAAAATATCAAGCTTTCGTTTACTGCAATCCAAATATAAGTAGGTTCATTTGTTTATAATTTATCAAAAATTGAAGTTGTACAAATATTTTATGGACACCCTATATTTCTTCACTTTCCAATGAAAAGAAAACCAAAATTTCGAAAAGTTCTTAATATCCTAAGATGCTTTTGGCTTGTTTAGCCAAAAAGACTTAAGCCATATTTAACGGGAATCCCGAGGATTTCTTTTTTGCTAAACGAGTTCAAGGTTCTGTACATCTAATGCATTAATACGCGTTACTTTTCAAGATAACACCTGTGTGATATTATCGAAAGGAGCAGGAACATACCTTTCCAAAGAGCTTTAATGCATCTCTCTAGCTTGACTATAAGAGAATATGATATTCAGGGATGTGGTGCCGCTGTGTCATAAAATATTAAGAATTTTTCATAACCCCATATCTTGCGATCTAATTCACTGAATATGAAAATATGTATGATGTACCACTTCCTCAATAGTACAGAGCATTGGTCTAAATGTTATTAAAATCAAGAGTCACTGTGCTGATTTCACATGGAGATTGTGCTAAATTCTTGCATCAAATTTTGTAAAATTTTTGCATTCAAAACTGCCAAACGTTTGTACTTATAACTGTCACATCTTATTATATGTAGCCGTAGCTTCATCTTTTTAATAATTATTTCCTTTTGCAAAGAAAATGTCCAGTAAAACCGCGACTCTCTCGCCATCTCACTTGCGCAGTGAAAACGTTGTTTCCTCCAGAATAAGACAGATGGCGGGAAATTCCTTAATCTTCCGACGAAGTTCGCGCTCACGCCGGTGACATCAGTCGAGGCGTTCGGTCGCTTTCATCCCGTCATGCAAAATTACGGTTCTCGCAAATATGAGGAAAACTGCGTGTAAGAGAAAAATCTGCTTCTTGAGAAGGGGAAATTCTCGGATGGCGTTTGTTCTGTGTCTCGGAAGACAAGTATCGCGCGGTCGACAGTTCCTCAAGCCCTTGGAATACACATGACTACCTAGTTGTCTTGAGATGAATTCCACATTTTTCAGGAAAAATATATAGCTTCGACATTCGACATGAATTCGACATTTGAAATAAAACTTTCTCATTCGGTATTCCGTGCCTTTTGATAGAAAAAAGTATGCTTTCAGTCGTTTCACTCTTTGATCCATTCAGTTCCTTTTGCCATTTCGAAAATTTATGACATGAGAAATGCGTAATGAAACTTAGCTAACGCTTGGATCGCGGAAGACAGAGGTGAGAGAGAAAAATGCGGTGGAAAAACTGATATTTTCTGCCATTACCTCATAGATGAGGCGCCAGACGCCGCCGCACCCCCTGGAACGGCGTGACGTCATGCGTCGAGAGTGCTCGAAGCTCGCTGTCGAGCAGACCCGTCTAGTCTGACATCTTGGTGAGGGGAATGAGGTGATTTGCAGGCCCGAAAGCAGACACATCGCGAAATTCAAGCGGAAGTGGAATCTGCACGCTGCACCAAGGTAAATTGACAGAGCTTGAGCTCGACGCCGATTATGTTACATTTGAGTTTTAAACAATCTTGCCTGGTTGAATCGCGGCCCCTGCCGGCAGCCGCATTAATGATCTTCGATTCTTGTGAAATTTTATGATGAATTTTAAGAACTCCACATGAGACAAATGACCAAAAAGGGCCAAATTCTGTCATGCGGATTGGTACAGTCAACTCGGGAGCTGGTATTTTGCCTGCAGTGAAAAAGATTTGTCCCCAAATTTCATGATTCGTTTCTTAAACCTGAAATGAAATTCTTAAAGCTGTGTCGCTCCGACTAGACAGGGCAGAAATGAAGCCATCAGACAGTAACAGTCTCACGATTTATGAGGAATTTCTCGCCCTGTAGGCCTGAATGGATAGATCTGAAATGCAGTACTCGTCCTCGCGAGCCGATAAAGAGATGGCACATGCCAGCACGCGATTGGCTCGCATTCTGTCTTGTGACTCTCATGAGTTAACTCGAGTGCTTCGACCCAAGTCCCTTCGTGCTTCAGTCGCATATACAGGTTTCACCATAAATATTCGCACCAAATCGAAACTTTGAATATCCTGTTTGAATAATTTCTCATGGAATCGATTGAATCTCAACAAAGCTTACTGCAAAAATTTTCATATATTTTCGATGTTTCCCCGTTCTTCTTGACGTCACCGATGGAATCTTCGAGTCTGCCGGTCGGCACCGGACGGACATTGTTTCACTCCTCCTTCGGCGCGAACTTGAACTGGTTCACTTCGTTGGGTTTCGTTTCTGGGCACTTGCTTCCAGCAGACTTCCCATACAGTAATTATATTTCTTACGGTCAGAGACTCTCACATACAGACCTTTTTTTCTGTTTGCTGTTTTTAGACATTTATATATTGGAAAGTTACTATTGGCATGAATATTTATGGACCACCATTCACTTTTTATGCTTCTCCCTCAGCATCGCTTACTAGAAAATATCTAGTGAAGCGACAATACTGCATCGGTAGCAGTCCGACCTAGAAGATATCGGTTAATAAATCCTTTAATGTTTTACACCTTGCGTGAAATCCTCCACAGTCCCCTGTATCGTACACAGTGTGGCCAGAAGCAGGCATATGGATAAATGACAAAAGCCCATCCTGTATTGCCCCTGAAAATATGTGACGCGTACTGTTCTGTGTGACGTTTCTGCTACAAGTCATGCGCAAGAGTTAATCATTTCATTCAAATTTTGAATCGTATATCGATTCAGCATTTTTCAAAATTACTTTCACAAATCAGATTTTTTGAAGTGACCCCTCTTACGATATAAATACCAATACCAACATGCCTCAACTTGCGCATGGGTCATCGGAAGATACACCATGGGTTTTTTCAGATTCATGATTCTTGAAGATGCTTGTTATGAAGGGGACTTCCTTCGCAAGTTCATCTTTCAATGTGATCCTATTGTGCTATTCATGGCGTTAATCCAATCATCTATCTATTTGAAATAATTTCAGGTTTTGTTCGAGAAGTCCTTTCGAAATGACTGAAAACAAGCAATTGGCACTCTTTTTTGGAGCACCCATGTCCACGTCATCACTACGAGGACTTGGCATACAAGAGTCTTACACGTATGTGGTTTTGGCCCAAGGCAGTATGAATGCGTCAGTGACCAATCCCACGGTGGAGATAAGGCATTTTGAAGGAGCTGCTGAACAAACCATCAGCTGGAAGAAACGGGACCCCACTCGTGTGTATGAAGCATACATGCTGAGTGTGGAAGCAGAAAACAAATGTGTAACAGCATATGTTTCTAAGGGCGGGATTGGACACAACAATGTAACGATCAAAGTTCGGAATCCTAGAGGTGGAGTTTGGAGAATTAAGTTCATGATGGACTGAATCGGTCATGAATAGATTCAAACATATCTAAGTTGAATATTGCTCATCATGATTCAATTCTAATAGATTCCAAATATTCAATAATTGGAGGTCTTTTTCTTTCAATGAATATATTCTGAATGATAATGAAATTGGTTAATAATTCATAAACCCACAATAGTTACGCATTTTCATATATGATTTTTCAGGAAAAAAGACTTTGCAATGAAAATTAAATATTCATGCAAAAATGTCATTCGTGCATTGTTAATCCGTTAATAAAATAAGCTGCATATATTTAATCGCACCAAGAGGAGAGTATTTATTTCCATATAGAAAACAACGGAAGAGGGTAATGACGTCACAATATATGACTATCTGAGGGATACAAATGACGTAATAGTGGGATAATTCATTGCTTGGGAAGAGTGAGTAATCGCATTGAGGTGGATTGTTTCCGTACTGAATTTCGCAAATCGGGAGCGTTCTTATTGAGTCAATTTATGGAGAATTGTCCCGAAAGTTCCTAATGAACACCCGACCACCTCCAACTTTGATGAAATTAGACATACAGGCTTAATATGCGCCGAAACCCGGAAATTTGGCCTATCAAATTTATCCTCATTTATCATCATTCCATCAAATTTAGGATCGCCTAATAGCCTCCGATTTTGATGTCACTGTAACTAATTAAAATATACGTATGCCAGGGCCTTCATTACGCTGTCAATTCACTCACAATTGAGTGAAGAATTTAAAACTAGCATAACAATATCACGTTAGAAAAAAAACACACACATTGATTTATCTCGACTAAGAATTTGACCTTCAAAATTGGCATGAAACCGCAAAAATAAGAATTGTAAAGAAATTTCTTGGAAAGGTCAATGTTACAGCTATCGATACTCAAAGTTACAAATGATTGATATCCCTACCATCTATGAGGCATTCCGGTTCAAATGATCGAAGGAGTGAGTGCATGATTGGCAGTGATTCGATTGAGAAAATTCATATACTGAATTCTATTACTTCTCTGAGTTATGAAAATATCCCTCCGGGTTCCGGCGCATAATAAGCCTGTATGCCAAATTGAGAAGAAAAAAAGGGAGGTGGTGTTATCCTTAGTTGATATTCCATGGAATCACTCAGTAACGATCTGCCGGACTCGAGATGAAAAAGTAGGAAATTCTCGCTCTCTAAGCCCAAATGGCAGTTCCGTGAACAGCTCCGAGACGCAGTGCTCGCCCCGAAGATCAAGGAATAGCTCATGCTCGAGGGCTTTAGCCGGAGTCGCACCCCGGCAGCTTTCACGTTGTTTTCAGTCGCATATAAATAAATATTATTTTGTACTTCTCCCTCTGCATCGTTAACTAGAAAATATATTGGTATGTGACAATATTGCAATGGCATCGGTCCGACGTCGAAAATTCCGACTTATAATTCCTATCACATATTTTACCACTCATATTTCCGATTTTGATGAGAGTACGTGATGAAAGCCTATTCCCTCGATATCGATGCCTGCAGACACCACCTGGAATAGCGCAGTCAGCTGTGAATCGGGTTAAAGGCTTTCACGATGACAGCGCATCGATCTGCGGTATCATGGAACGTCATTGTATCATGATTTGTAGCTGGGGAACAGCGGGAAGGAAACGGGACGGAAATTTCTTCTGACGCGAATTTCGGGACCTTGCGTAGAATCCTCGAAGTCCCTTGGTATCCTTAGCAGTATCCTGCAATGTGGTATCAGAAACAGGCAGATGCACAGATATTTAATACTAGTAAAATCCGCCGAATGTTACTAACCGTGGCAATTTCTTTTTATCACCAACAGAGTTCCTTAAAAGAAAGACCAATGAAATTTTTACCATGGGTTGCAAGGTGGACATAGTTGACACCTGCAGAGTGGCCAACAATTTCGACGAGTGTTATTTGAGCTGCAGCGAAAGTTCCGTTACTTTTTGATCAGTCTAATACATGAGGGGTGTTCAAAAATAAGGTAACAAGGCCTGCTGTGAATGAGTTACTGTTTGTGTCGAGGAACTGTTTTGGTGACAAAGAACAGTGATGATGAGGTTTCCATTGCACGCGCGGATTGGTCGCTGTACAATACTGCAAATGCGTAAAATGCCAGTTATGATGGCGGCCCTCCTTGAAACGTGGTCAAAAGTTGAAGTGCAGAGTGTCATTCGTTTTCTTCGATTAAGTGATTGATTCTCTTCGAGTGCATTTCGATTCTGGGCGAACGAGTGCCATTGATGAACAGTGACCGGGTCTACCACCAAACCCATACTTTCGAGACATGGCATGTTCTCCATAATCCTCCAGAACTTGGCGATGGATTTCTGCAGGTGTGGTGCCTCTTGCGTGAAGAAAACGAATAGCACTCCGCTTTTCGATGCAATGGAAGCCTCACCATCACTCTACTGCGTCACCAAAAAAGGTCCTCGACACAAACAATAACTCATCCGCAGCAGGCCTTGTTACACTATTTATTGAACACCTCTCGTACATAGACGACCGTGACTGAGCGAGTGACTGAGTGGCTGAATAACTGACGCTAATTCTAACTATGTTCTAGATATCATTTGTATAAAGCTAGCTATTAGGATGCTGAGTTCAAAATAAATCCGACTTTGGAGGTACATGCCCAGGAGGCCTTTTTTTGGGGGGGACGTTTTTAAGCAAATATATTAGCTTTAGAGAAACGGAAGGATATGAGAAAGTGAAAATCCATACTATATTAGAATATGCTACAGAAATTCATGGTAGGTGCAGCCTCTGACCTATGAAGCTTTTGCCTCTAAAGACATTGGCTAAGTAGCCCATAGGCCTACATGCCTTTGCTTTTCCTGATCATAGGCTTGGTAGCCCATAGACCTACGAGCCTTTTCCTTTCAATGTCATCGGGTTGCCGCGTTTCGTAATTCCTCCACAGGGCTGTTAAGCCTACAAGCCTGAGCCATTCTAGGATCTTGGTGTGATGGGTTGAAGAGATCAACACTTTGTGTATTGGGCATTTTACCCCGTCTATTCGCCGCTCTGGCCTAAGCCTCAGTTGCCTTAGCCTAAAGTTCGATGTCTACATGGCTATGCCTTTTATGGCCATAGGCTAGGCAAAATGACTCGCGAAAGGGCACATAAACGAGAATTTTCGAGGGCGGTATGCTAAGTGTTAAGAATATGCGATTCGATGCGCCCACGGAAGAGTAGCGGCGAGGCTGCGAAGGTCTGCACTGACCAACGAGCAACCATGAAGATGTTAATGCCCTGAGGGGAGCTGCATTAATTGCAGAGCAACTTAAGGCTGTTAGCACTGCTCGGAGGATAGCGCGCGTACGCGTTGAACCTTTAACCCCTTCTTGCTGCATTCACGGAGACACCCAAGGTCGTCCTAGCCGTTCTGCTAGACCTCGATCCTGTGAATGTGGAATGCTCTGTTGAGCACTGCTTCGCTTTGCCTTTCTCCGCTTTGAAATGAGTGCTTCGGCAAGGTTGTTGTCATGATCATGTGACAGTGTTCCATTCGAACCTATTGGAGCTTCCGCCCGAGTTGAAAACGCTGTCGATGGAGATAAAAACACCTGCAATTTTCGTGAGTTTAACAGACAGTACAACAGCACAAACGCGTCGACTCCATTTCGGTACAACGATTATTGACATTGCAGATAATGGTCCTTACTGCTTCAAAACATCCGGTTAGGTCTATCATTTGACTACGACCTGTCTACATCCCTTTGATGGGGTCGTTCCCCTGCTATTTCTTTCAGCAACTAGCGTATTCTGAACTCTACATGTACGATATTGATGAAGTGGTTCAAATTCAGCATGAAGTGGTTCAAATTCAGCAAAGCATGAAAATTCGGAACGGGAAGTACGTCGCTGTTATCGATGGAGCAAGCGAAGCTTGTAAAAAAATTCCTGTACATCATTGGTATTCACATACTGAACGTGTAATTCATTGCGGAAAAATCAGGCGATGGTTAGAGCTACCGACGTCATCATTTGGTATGAAGCGCCGATGGCGCCTGCTGTAGCGCTGTCAACGTTGGAACAGGCGTTGGGAAACTCGATTGACGATGACCGATACGATGGGAAAGTAGTTGTGCTGGGTGGCGAAGTTCACCATCCAGCGATATCTATCACTTGACTACGACAAGGCGACATTCATTTGATTATGTTGTGTATGAAACATTTCCCAGCGTACTGGGCTAAGTTCTCCGTGCGTTTACCCGGCGATCGTATCTCCGATAATATGATGAACGAGTTGTTTTGGTAACGACATAGGGTCTGCGATGCCGAAGTGAGAAGCAAACGTGCCCATTCTGTGTCCTAAGAATGAGCACTCCAGTTTGGTCAATAAGGACGTGTCGTCCCGATTGGAAGGCGAATTGTGGACATCACATCACAGTATCGATATTGTGAAGAACGATTGTGGTAGTGATGACGCCGATCGGCAGGCCACCTTTCCGGTTCAATTCTTCGAAAAGCTCAATACTCTAGGTTTAAGGTGTGCGAAAAGAGACCCAAAGTCTGGAGCCTATACGGAGTCTTATGATAGGCGTGTCCTTGCGAAGGTCGTTCTCAACGACCGTGAAGGACCTAAACGTATATGGATTACAGTTTTCCCCAATTGCTAGAGTCCTATTTCATACCTTAATGGACATTTTTCAAAACTTAACGTACGATTCGCAAAACTCTGCACTCTTTTCTCACATCCATGCGTCCAACAGTCAAAAGTGCGTCCCTTTATCAAAATCAAAGTACGCTCTTCAATATTCTAACGTACGGGATAATGAACGTCTATATACAGTCAAGAAGAGACCGTGAAAATAATTATTGTGAAGATTCCCCCAATCTCAACATGCATTCCAGTTACAATATCTTTAGGAGGCCGGAATAGAAACAGAAAGAGTCCCTTCAGCTGGTTTCTCTTATTTTTGAAACTCAAATTAGTGTCATGAAATAAAATGCACATTTTGGAACCTTTAGTATTCCTTCTTGTCATAGATTCCTCGCTTATGTATCATACAGAAAGAAAATGAAGACGATAATGTGTGACTGAGGAAAAACTCCAACTCTCCTGAACCATGAAGATACACGTGTATGTCACTGCCTCTAGCATGGAATTGAAAAGAAATACACTATAACGAATTATAAGCCCCAATAGGTGCAATTGATTATTAGAATTAAAAATTCTTAGGTTTCGCATCGGAGAAACTTTTTTTCGTAGGGTCACGAAGACTTCTGGAGTCCAGACATGGGTTTCTCTTTTTTTCAAGCTTAATATTTCAAGTATTTTCATGATCCGCTTCGATTTCACCATTGAGACTCCATGTTGGACGTACGGGATCGAGAAAACAATGTGAGCTTCTCACAACTACTGGCCGGGCTAGTGTAATGCACAATGCCCTAATATACGTATCTGCGACTTCGCGATGAATGACGACTTTCAAAATTTAATGTACCCATGTCAAAACCGTACGTAATGTCAATAATCGATTTCCACTCCCCAACAGTCGAAACAGAACGGCCTACAATCAATTTCTAACGTACCTGCAGTCAAAACTTAAGGCACCTTCGGCAAAACTCTCAGGACGATCCATTACTGTGAATGGGAAGGCGACGAGTCTAGCGGATCGATGCCCGCCCTGTCAGCCGTAGCTGGTGAAATCGACTAGAACCTCCCCAATGTCAAACAATGGAGCGTACGTTACTTTTTGAGGCAAGGACGTTGAGTTTTGATGCGAGTGCCTTAAATTCGTTCTAAAGGACACCAGCAATGTGTTCTATTGGAAAATATGTTTCGGTGAAGGACGTTTGGCATGTATCCCGTTTGGCAATTTTAAATATAATAGATGGCGCTATATTTGGCCGATGATTTGCCCCTGTCAGTACGCTGACGTCATTTCTCTGTGATATTTGTTTTTCGTAGAATATTTTTACAGTTTTTCGGATCATACAATGAGGACTTCTCCTCTTGTCCTCAACTTCTACTCTGACAATTTATACAATCTAGGCTCGGTTGCTGAGTGTATGTGTATACGGCGGGTGTTTCAACAGTGATCAACCGGGATCAAACCAGCATAGATTTATTCCTGTAAAAATCATCAAACCGCCTATTGAGACTATTTCCCGTGAGACATATGGACGAGGTGCTGCTTAAAAGCACACAAACTCCTCCTCCCCCCCTTCCCTTTCTTCCCCTCTTGCCTTCGTTGAACGGAAAATTGCAAATTTCTGCTCCACAACAGATCACGGTTTCTGTCGGTCGAGCCCATTACTATCTTTCCACACCCTAATTAGACCAGACTTGTGTTATTTTGAGATGTCACGTGCCGTCATTCAAAAGGGTGCAGTACGTTGTATCCGGTCGAAAACCCCTCAACGAGCCAATAGAGCGAGCATAAGTTGCAAAGATTCGGAGATCATAACATGAGATTTTCGCAATGAACACTCATATTTACGAACAAAAATGTGTTCCAAGGTCATAACAATTTTGTAAATTATGATGAACAAAAACGATCATGAAATGACCTCTTTTCTCTCTTTTCAGCTGGTTATATTGTAACAAAAATTAATCGTAAGTAAATACTCAGGATCAGGTATTTCGGATTTTTCTGAATAGTAATTCGGCATTCTTCCATGCAAACTGCATTGCTGTATAGACGTAAGGATCTATTTCAACGATTGAGAAGGAGCATTCAGATCTGACGACTATGGAGCATGAGATAACCTCTGTGATTGGATGGAAGGAATTTTCGAGGAAAGAGATTGCCGTCGTCGACCATGCATCCATCGTCCGCACTCGTCGAATCGGTCTTCTTATCCTTTTCCGTACGTTAGGTTTCGAAAAAGGAACGTAAAGATATGAAAATCGCGCTTCGCGTTTCGCTTTTCGTACGTTAGCAATGAAATCGGATGTTAAGTTTTGTGAATATCTAGTTTGCAGAGTTTTCGGAATTGTTCAAATAGTTTTGAAAACGGAAGTATAGTTTCGAGAAACGGACGTTAGCAATTGGGAAAAACTGTAACACATAACGTACTGGACATATTACCCCGTCCTTCCGCCGCTTTGGCCTATGCCTCAGTTGCTTTAGCCTAGAGCTCGATGCCTCCCAGGCTATGACTTTTCGGCCGTAGGCTAGGCAAAATAATAAGCGAAAGGAGACAAAAACGAGAATCTCTGTGAGCAGTACACAAAGTGTTAACCCCTCGAACACCAGAAAATGAATCTGAGCGGACCCCAACGCACCGACTTTTTTGACAATATTAATAATTTATTTTACAAACAAAGCGTTATTTGACGTTTCGACTTATTTTATGTCTACTTTTGCTCTTAGCTTCGGAGTTCTATGACCTTCTGTGGCATTTCTGGGAGCAGTTCTTCAAGTGTAAGCCCACTTTGCTCTGCCGACACTGGCAGAACTGCGATCCCCGCCATCTCTGTCGTTGCGTCACCACGTCCGTCATTGCTGTCATCGCAGTCACCAGAATAATTTTCTGAATTTCCACTAACATCCTCCCTCGAAGGATTCAATTCCATACTTGAAGACTCATTCAGAATTATTTGACTCATACCCAACGTCAAAATCTCTCTCACACAGTAAATTACTGACCAAACTTTCTTCAACACCACGTTTTCCCTTCATGCACGAGGCCATGACTGCTTATGGGGAAGTGCACCAGACAGGATACTTTATCTGCATAAAAAGGAGAGCTTTAACTGGAAGGTTGGACTGGTACAATATATGCCGCATAGAGAAATGACTAGCCATCATTCAGATGTCGCAGCGAGAGTGGTCGCAGCGGGAAATTTCGAAATTCCCATGACGCATCCGTATGCGTCATGAGTGTATCAGGGATGGACCTGGCCCATGACGGATATGGATGCGTCATGTGTGTTCAAGGGGTTAATATTATAGGGTTTCAAATGAAAAGGGGGCAATGGCTGTTACTCATAGTCTAAGGGGAGCCGAGGGTAGGGGACTAAAAGTTCCCATCCATCCATTCCATACTATATTAGAATATTATAAGGAAATTCATGGTAGGTGTAGCCTCCGGCCCGTAAAGCCTTTGCCCTTTAAGGACATAGGCATATAAAGAAGCACTTCTTTTCTTTGTCAAGTCCGTTCGTCGGGACTATTTTTGTACATTATGATGTGAACTATCCGCTTCGTTCCCACGCGTTTCCCGTTTCCTGACATTTCATGGTTCCTTCAATTTTTATTTACTATATTCATGTTGAGCTAATTTTGGTTGGAATTTTCGCATAGTGGCAGATGTAACACACTGTGCCTCAGCATATCTTTTGTGCTTGTATGTTCCATCCTGAACTGTATATCAAAGTTTGACAGGAGGAACCAGGCTGAGACTACTCTTAGTTGATGAGCTGTGACAGAAAAGTATTTGTACGGGTAGAAGGCCGCTAGTAGGCATGAACGTGTCTATTGATACCGATTTCAGGAAAGTTTTCACTTTTCAGATATGTACCAGGAGGTTACAAATTTCGGGGGGAGATGTTTTCAAATAATTTTTCTTCTTCAGTCAAACGGAGGAATATGGAACGCTGTAACTTTTAAGAATGTGACTACTGAGACACTGAGTTCAGGAAAAATATTGAAGTTTCCAATGCATCCCCTGGGGGCATATTTTTTTGTCTCAGTGAATTGGGCAGAGATATAAAGGTGAAACTTGACATATGTATGACTGACGTGATATTCAGTTCAGAAAAAATTTTACATTTTGTGGCGCATACCCTCAGGGCATAGCTATTGGTTGGGTCGGCTATTCCAAATATTCCTGACTTCCTTCGGCGTCGACACGGTCGCGTCGGTGAGGAGAGGTTGCCAGGCCGACAGGACCGTCCGGCTCGACTCGGAGCGGCACGGCTTCGCCGTCGGGAATTAGTGGCTCTGCCGGCATCGAGAGAAATAAAGCGCTTTGTCAACTCGGTCGATTTATTTATTCGTTGAACCGCTTGGTACCACATATTCAACTTGGTGATGAAGTTACTTTATTTAAAATAAACTTTTGGTACGTTTCACGAATACCAAAGACATCGAGGAAGATGCAAGAAAATGCCATCACATTCCCACATCGTCATCCGGAAGAACAAAAATGGACAAAACAGGATGGAATCACCTACTTAAACGGAGATTATCGGGGATTATCAGAGATTAATGTTAGCTCTCGCTAAATCTTCCTACAAATCGGAAATGCCACATCTTTGACATACGTTTGATTTCTCAGAAATTTCATTCGTGAAAGTAATCGGTTTAGATCACAGAACCTCGATTTTCTGGCCAGCACGGAATCTTCCGGCAGACACGGAATTTTCCGGCCAACACGGCTCTCTCGGCCCGAGGAAACCGAAGGAAGGGAGGGCATCGGCGCTCCAAGCGTTCCAGGAGGAGTAATGGAGGAAGGAGATAGAGGAGGAGGACCGGAGCGGACGGCGCGGTGCATGGGGCGAAGGCGGGGCCAACATCCCCATATTATTTCACTCGATTTTTCTATTTTATAATGTGTTCCTGCGAGGAAATGAATTCGTCAAATATTGAGGCCGTCGGCTTCAAACCCTTACGAAACAGCCCTTTAGGATTACTATAGGAATGTACAGATATGTAAAGGAATGCTATGGAAATCCTATAGATTATTGAAACGTGAAAAATCTGATTCCTTTAAGAATCCTATGGGAAACCTGTAGGAAACGTTTAGGACCCTACAGGTTTCCTATAGGAATCCTAATGGTTTGTCAGTTTAAAAAACTATTGGATTCCTATGGGACCTTCGTGAGAGAACTGAGATGTTTGACACCCAGACTCCCTCTCGGAAGTCGAGCTTTTTCTTTCAGGCTAGAGCAATAAAAATGAGCGAGATGCTCGAAATTCCAGTTTTCTGGATTTGCATTAAATCTACGCGAGAACGTCGGTATGAAACTCCCAAATAAATTGGGGAGTTAAAGGAGAAGAAAGGAAAAGGTAGCCGGGCAACCCACAATCGATCACGGACGATGATGTGGAAATTTTCGTCTTCGATCTGACTGCAGGGGGGAACGTTCCAACCCAGAACCTTAGATTTCCGCATTAAGGTCTGTCATTCCTCCTGCATTCATGCAATAAGGTTTGTCATTCCTCCTGCATTCATGCAATAAGGTCTGTCATTCCTTCTTTGTTTCTCTTTCGCTTCCTGAATGAGAAAAAATATAAGCAGGTACCGTCTCTCGCTGTCGCACATACAGTTTAAAATTCCTTGAACTGACTTCGCTTTGATCGCGTTGAATGGCAGCTACGAAAACCGAATTTGCTCTGCTGGCTTCTTATGATTGACTACTAAGGAATTCCATTGGATCTTGCGTCTCTCCTTCACTTCCGTCAACCTCGAGAAGGAGCTTGGTTTTTTCATCGTTTAGGACTTTGTCGGCAGAGGGAGCCAAGAGGAAGCGACTGGACCATGACGGACCCGAGATGGCGGAGGGAAATCCGGACCAGGAAGCATGTTGCCCCCTGGTCGCGATATGTTGCGTGTTGCGTTTTGAGGCGTGAGGGCTTCCATTACTTAAACTCTTACGGACCTCGTGATGGCTAGCTGTTGCCATGGCTACCGATGGTGATCAAATATCTTTGAAATGATAAAAAGGGAGATCGTCAAACATGACCGTCGAAACCGGCGGGCCAGGACGGAGGACCTCGCCGAGGGCGCCAGAGGGCGAGAAAGGCGACGCGGATGCCCTGATGGAAAGTCGGATGGGTCTCGTCCTTCCTCTGCGAGGTGAGGGAGGGCGGAGGGCGAAGGGTGGAGTGGAGGTGGGGTCGCCGTCCTCCATCCTGGGGAGGGCGAAGTGGGGTTCCTCCGTCGCGGGAGGATGCTGGCCCCGTCGAGGCAGCGTTGCCGTCGTCGCCACCGTCGTCGTTGCTTGGGTCGCCTGTTGGGTTGCCTGTTGGGTTGCCTGTTGGGTTGCCGGCATGGTTGCTCGTGCTTTCTGCTTCTATTGTTGTGAGTTCTCTATTTCTTCATGCTATTTATAGAGAGGGGAAGGGAGGAAGTGAGTTGAGGAAGTTCTCGTTACCAGGTAATACGAGGAGGAAGTTCTCGTATTACCAGGTAATACGAGGAGGAAGTTCTCGTATTACCAGGTAATACGAGGAGGAAGTTCTCGTATTACCAGGTAATACGAGGAGGAAGTTCTCGTATTACCTGTTAATTGACACGTACTTAACCTTCGAAGAGCTAAGTCATTTCATTTAAAATTTCTCAAATTTTCCATTCGATGCCAATATAAATCTTGCGCAGAAGTGAATGGATCTTCCTCACCTCGAACATATAATTAAAGCAGAAAAAAAAAAAATTTTTCGAAAAGCTTAATTTTGCAAGGGAAGATGAGAGACCTAATGACGTCACCGGCGTGAGTTTCCAATCAGTTCCGCCATCTGGCGTTTCCTGCAGGAGACAAGAATTCCCCAGGAGAAACGAGATGGCGAGTAAGTCGTAGCTTTCTGCGTCCAGATATTGCTATGACGTCCGCGGACGCGATTGGGCGTAGGATGAAAATTTGGCAAATAATTTCAATCTCAGCATAGATTTGCCCAGATTTTGCACTTTTTTCAGGGGATAGGAAGAGTGCCAGCGTGATCTGGGACCGGCCCGACAGATACCGGACAGCGAGCGAGGACGATCGGGACATCCGGGCCGGGAAGGTCGGATGACCGGGTTGGAAATGCCGGATGATGACCTTCGGTTTTCTCCGGTCTTAGAGGACAATAAAATGAGAGTCCTTTGCGAAACCTCTAAAGGACATCGTCGCGAATCAAAAGGAGAAACGAAGCTTGATTTTGCAAGATTTAAGGGGAATTTAAAGGGAACGAGTTTTGCATTTTGACGGGTCGGGAACCGTGACCGAAAAAATATTTGGTTTCAGGTATTGGTATTTGGTTTCAGTGGCTGAGCCGAATCCACGTTGAGACCGAGTGTGCGGACTTTAGTGTGAAGATTCTTCCAACAGTTGAGCCGGCAACAAAAAACGAGTCGAAGAATTGGTTGAATTGGCATCGCGGGAGCAGAAATTGGTCTTCCGTGATGAGATAAAACAACATCCCCCCCGCGTTTCAAGCCGTCCGCAGTGTAAAGATGGAAGCGGACCTCGAGAAGCGGCTGGGCGGGTTCCACGTGCTCGTCTTCTGCGTCCTCTCCATGACCTGGTGATCTATGCCGGCGACCTCGTGACCGACCTCCGCGTGGGCCACCTCCACTACCTCAGCGAAAGCTCCAGCTGGGGATTCCGGAAGCTCTTCTTCATCTCCGCCATCCTCATCTTCGTCGTCTGCGTCCACCGACTCTTCTCCAAGCACTCGGATGATTTCCTCTTCGTCATGAGATGGATGGCAATTTACATCCTCGGCGCCATCTTCTTCCCTCTTCATCCTATCTACAGGTGAGACTCGACTACGGCCAGGTCTATTGAGAGCCCTAACTGATGAAGTTGCTAGAGGAGTCCGTCTTGTGTTTTCCACTGCCGAGTCGACATGCTATATTGAGGTGAAACAAACAGTGCGGCCTGTGTGCAATGGCAGGAAGTAGGAGAGCGTGAAAAATGTATTCGTTGGGTCTGAACTCCCGAAACACACTTTGCAAAAAAGTGTTGAAAAAAGTGGGTCTGCTTCATTGAATAGAAGCACCTTCCTGGACTCCATTTTTATTTTACTTCGGCGCATTCGAGTCAGATGACAAACTTAGGAATCGAACGTCGTGACGACCTGCTATACGATTACAACTGCAAAAAAAAAAACAATTATAAGTAATCTTTTAATGAATTCATTTCAATTCGGTATGAAAGAATTAATGTTTTCGCGCTAAATCTTATATAAACTTGCGGCGAATTCCTTTCCTGAAAATTTTTTTGGGCGATGCAGAAGAAAATTGCTGGTAGAAATAATTATTCCGGTACTTGCGCGTCCTCCCCCACGCTTTCTCGGCGCTGTTCAGCGAGGAGAACCGCGAGGAGTACAGAAGTACAGGGAACGGGGGCAAGACCTTCCGCCTTCTGGAGGGATTCCAGGAGTCGGGATGTTCGTCCTCCAGGCCCTCCGACGCCCGGGCAGGGAACCGAACCGGGCCTTGGGTATGCCGAGATGACAGGGTGTCCCAAAAGTGACGCGCTATTACTTTTAGACTGCGCACGATCAATCGCGTGTGGACTTCGTTCATGGTGTACAGTTTACGAATGGTAAACTCGTTCTTCTCGGTCTGCCGGGAAAATCGACTTGGAGTAACTTAACACTCCTTTTGTCATCATGATGGCTCCACGCATGAATTCCCCTTGAATTCGCTAAAAAAAAAAAATAGTGGTCGAAATAGGCGAGGAAGGGAAAACACCACAGCCTCTTTGACTCTCTGGTAAGGCACGCATAGACCTCATTTTGCTTTACCGGCTGAGGACTTTTTCGCATCTATCAAGTTTGAACTAGCGATGAAAGTGATACAATGTGTCAATTATTCATCAAACTCTAAAAGTGCCTTTCCCCCTCGTTTTAAATAAGGCGTTTCAAGAATTGAAACGATCTGATGAAAGGTACCGTCATTACTTGCGAAAATGCTTTAGCACCGTTTCTTTGAAACACCATGTATTTTACGAGTAATCGAATCTCTGCATGCGACTCTTTTCGTTCTTCCGACGGCACTCATTCTTCTCATTCCTCTTCGTCGGACGAAAGAACCACTTCGTCGACGGGGGGCATGCGAATGCCGTCGGGGTCGGGAAGGACCACGCTGTTCTGCCACCTCGACTTCCCCGCGAAGTGCGCGACTAATCCGGTCACGGCGCGCGTGGTGGTTCCCGCCACGAAGGCGCCGACGGGCCCGAGCATGCTCCCGACCGCGGTGTTCAACGCCGAGCCCACGTTCACGATGTGCTCCACGTCCTTCGCTTTCGCCCGCTCTTCCTCCATCTTCCTCTCCAGCGCGCCGTGCCAGGAGTCGAGTGTCTGTCGGAGAAAAACGGTCACGGGGGAAATCGAACGGCACAGACGCGAAATGGAACTCACGGTCTCCAGGATCTCTCGGTACTCCTCGACGAGCCACGCGGCCGCCCAGTCTCCCTTCGCCCGGAAGGATCGCACGACTGCGTCCTTATGCTGCGAGTGGCTCTCTGCCAGTTCTTTCCGATCCACGACGGTTTCACCGTGGAACGTCTTCATCCGGGAGGGGCCGATGTACTCCCTTGCCGTTTCTCTCACTGCTTTCTCCAGCAACTTTCTCGTCCTCGTTTCTTTCCATTTCCTTCTTCTCTCCAGCTTATCTCTTGCTTCCGTCAGACGCTGTCGGGAAAGAAGGAGATTATAAGGCACGATAGAGCCGATTAGTAAGAATTCGGGAGGAACCAAGCTCTTCTCCGTGCATTCACGCTCACGCTCACTGTGCTCACGTTCACCAGTGGACCTCGCCCACTCATCCCTTAAGTCTCAAAGATAATTTACATCCGTCGAATACCTTCGACGTCGCTGAAAGAGCACGCAGTTGATTCCTGCTGGCTGGCTGTCTTTGCACTTACAATTAGGACTTTCGGGGGATCCATCTTATCCTCCGCAACCATGAATGCTCCGAAGATAACCGAGCCTTCTGTTGGACGAAGGAGGCCCCTGGAAATGCGAGAACTTCCATGAGGACCGGCCACGGAAGACGCTCCTCTTCCGATGATGATGATGATGACACACTTTAATTTTTAGTCGAGAACCCAGAGAACCGGATTTCCATATGTGCTTAACGCGGGCTACAAGGGGCAAGGGAATCTCAGGAGACAGGGATACTTTGTAGAAAGGTGAGGCCCTCTCAAATCTTGATTCACCGCATTATATAATACATGACTTAGTTCCCCCGGTGTCACAGTGACGAACAATCGCGGTTACGGTAAGTCCTGTGTGTTTTTCGATGGTAAAAAAAGTATTTACCCACAAACCCCTATTTTCTTGCATTCTGGAATTTGATACCGCACGATTCTCGCTGTTTCATACACACGGGCATCGAAGTTCGTTGCAAACGATTACAATATCGAGAAGAGATCGTGGGATGTTAGGGAGGGGGGTCGAGGGGGATGGGGAGGTTAAATACCTCCTCCAGCTGGTCCTTGTATGTCTCCGCATGGTGGGGCCACTGCACTCCCGTCGTCCAGAATGTCTCCAGGGCCTCCTTGCGAAATTTCTTATGTCCGACTGTGAGATCCTTCTCGGTGAGGAGGTGACTGCCATCCCTGCCACCGCAGAGGCAGGACATCTCGAGCTCGTAGTTCTGCAGGCTTCGTGCCAGAGCGTCCTGGAGAGTCACGACTGCATTTTGCTCTTGGGAGGATCTGAAGGTCTTGTATCTCTCGTGCTGGCTTCTCATGCGCTGTTGGGGGGAGGGAGAGTGTCGCATCAGTGAGGATCGAAGGGTTATATATTTCATATGGGCATTCAAATGAAATTGAATGCAAAAAACGGAAAATATTTGAAGATATTTGTCGCGCCTTCGGCGCTCCATTCCCAGAATAGTGATTAATTCAATAAATAATTTTCAAAGTGGCAAATAATAAAAGTATGTAATAAAAGTATGTGCCCGTCGGAATGCGTACTGAGAGGGAACAAACTAATATATTTTTTATCATTGTTTCTTGTGTCCCTAACTTCAGTTCTTTTCATAATCTGCCATGAGGAGTCATATCTGAAAAGGAGGACATGTACTAAGCAATCGAACAGGTACTTCTCCTTGAGGTTTTAACTTTCTTTAGTTTTCTTCATCGAATCCAAAAAGTTTCTGGAGAAAGCACTTTTTTCTAAAAAAAAATATGCCCTCAAGGGTTTTACCTAAAATTTACTGTTTTTAATGAGATCAATTCTCTGAGAACTACATGCAAACCAAGTTTCAGCCTTATTCGTTTGCTCTTTTTGCCAACGCAAATATTTCTTTGGAAAGCCAACACAACCAAAAGCTGTGCCCTGGGGGTAGGGATCACGAAACTTGAAAATTTTCTCAAATCACCATCACCTCAGTTATTGCTGTGTCAAGTTTCACATTTCCATCTCTGTACAATTCTGTGGACAAAAAAAAAGTTATTTGAAAACGTCATCCCCCTGAAATTTGTGCCCCCATGGCATTTACCTTCAAAGACTGAATTTTTCTGAATTCAGGTTCCCAATAGGTACTCAAGTGTCAGATTTCACCTTTCTATCTCTGACCAGTTCGGTAGGACTAAAAAAAATAATTCATAAACGTCACCCCCCAAAGGATGCCCCCACGGCATGCATCTGAAACTTGACATTTTTCCTGAACTTTGTGTCTCAGAGTCCATGTCAAGTTTCAGCTTTCTATGTCTCTCCGTTAGACTGAAGCAAATATATATCATTGAAAACATCTCCCCACAAAATGGGTGCCCCCAGGGCATGTACCTCAAAATTCGCATTTTTTCTGAACTCTGCATCCTAAAAGGTACATGTGTACCAAGTTTCAGATTTCTAACCCTTCTAGAACATGGTTAGAATTAGCGTCAGTCAGTCAGTCACGATGGTCTATATATATTAGATAATTGACCTGGCTCAAGTCTTCTTTGTATTCCTTTACGAGGTGCGGGTACTTTTTGCCCGTCTCTCCCAAGGATTCCATTGCTTCCCGAAGGTAAATTTCGTGCGTGCCGTTCAGATCCTCTTCGCTTATCAAATCGATCAGCAATTTGCTCATATGTTGACTGTACTTTTCCATAGCCTCCTCAGTGGCATTCATCAGTTCCACTTTTGCTTTCCTTTCTTTTGACTCTCTGAGCTCGATGTAGTTCTTGTACTGCCCATCAAGAGACTGTTCGAAAAAAAATCGTGTTATGTGCTTAAATCAGCAATTCCTTTTCTTCGAAGCGGCACGTGGAAAAAGTAGGAAAAGTTACGATTGTCAAGTTGTTCCTTTGTTCATCCAGAAGATAGGGACACGGAGTGTTTTTCGTTCCGTGCGAGAAGGCGTCGATCGCCTCCTTGTGGTACTTCTCGTGCTCGTTTTCCAGTTCCTCCTCCGTGAGGACGGCTCCATCGCACGATCGGCCCATGTGGGTGCCGTAGACCAAGACGACGGATTGGACGATGCTTCTCAGCTCCAGATCGGCTGTGTTCTCCCTCCACTGTCTATCGGTGAAGTAAATCGCGGACTGCGACTCGACATCCTGGAGCGGAAGGGAGAAGGGGAGGAAGGGAGAAGGGGAGGAAGGGAGAAGGAGATGGGGGACAAGGTACCCGAGGAAATAATCAGACGTGGAAACGTGAAATGCGGTGAGAATAATCGCAAGGGTCAGGCACACATTTCAAGGAATAAGGCGAAATTTAACTTTTTCCAGCTTCTCCATGAATTGCCCGAAGAGGACTTCATTAGCAATACCCTTTTTCTCCATGAAATTCTGAATCGTCATTTTCTTTTTCTCTTTGTGTTTTTCCTGCAGATCTTTTCTCGTCAACAAAGGAACGGTCCTCATGACGTCGACCATGTCCTCTGCGTACTTCCGAAGGACCCGGTTCGCCGCTTCCATCAGCTCTGATCTGGTCCTTTCCTCTCTGGAATCTCGATGTATCTTGTACCTCTCGAGGAGCTCGCGCAGGGTCTGCGGGATGGGAGAGGAATACGTGGAGTTTAAAGGGATTTAAATGATTTGAATGACGAATGAAAGGGATTTAAATGAAGTTGGTTGACACGATGGGGCGAGTAATTAGCGAGGCAAGGCAAAAGTGCCAGACCGAAACCACCTCGACATGAACTTTTACCCTTTCCTTACCACCTGACAAAATATTCCCACACAGAAGTTTAATGCGGCAACAGAATCCGAAACATCAAACATTTGAATCAATAAAAAAGCACCAAAAAATCTCAACTTTAAGACACTAACCCCGTCACCTTTCTGATTTTCCCTTCACTTTCGTATTCAACGAGGGGGAAAGAACGAGTAGCAATCTGGATTCCTGTCTGAAGAATTTCGGATATTTTGCATGTTGACTTGTGGTCGGACCTTTGCGGAAATTTTTTTTTCAGTGCATTGCTTTTCTTTGTTTTCAAAGAATAAACGTCGCTGAAAAGTTTGATTGGCCTCATTTCGTCTTTGGTAATCCTCCCCGGGACCCTGCCGTCTGGCCACACGACGACGCTAAGTGCTAATCGTTACAATTCTCGGCCACGTTAATGCATCGCGGCTGAACGTTTTCTTCCGACGCGATGGCGATCGCGAATCGGAAGGTTAAAATGCAGAATATCTGGATCGGAATTCTGCACCGTATTGGACTTGGATTGCTGGCATGCCGGAAGCCTTTATGAAATTTCTTCTCTAAATTGGCTGATGTATAGAAAGCTGAAACTTGCTCCACGCGTTTCCACAAAACACGACGGGGAATATTTTTTTTTATTTGCGGAAGTTTTTATTTTTAATTATTATGCTTTTGCATTCCAGTATCTCAGGCGCATACGGAAAGCAGAAACTTAAAAATTAGCTGCCAGGGTGAATCGGCTATGGGAAAAAAATTCTTGGAATTATAGGAATGGGAGTCACGATTTCCCCCCGAAATTTTTTAATTTCCTTCTACAAAAAGCCAACATGGGAGAAAAAACTGAAAATCGGTACACCAATTTGGTTCTTGCGTTGCTAGTTTCCAGAAAAATCTTGTTGAAATTAAAATTGTTATTGCTCCTAAACCAAAGGAGATATTGAAAATTGTCATTAACTGAATTGAAGCTTATTTCTTACCGTTTACTTCATAACAAAACTGAAAAGCTTTATTACAAAGTTAAAATTCAACGTAATCTCCAGAATTGTCCACACATATCTGTAACCTTACCGGTACATTTTCAACAGATTTTCTCAAGAAGTCACCTGGTGCATTGCCTAGAATATCACGAATTTTGTTTTTAAGCAATGGTCCTTGGTTTTGATTTTTAAACTTAATTAAGCCCAGCCCCCACAGAAAGAAGTCGCACGGCGTTAAATTAAGTCGCTCGTTCTTCTATGCTTACTTTTTCAGCCATTATTCACTTATAATAGAAATGGCAATGATTAAACTTAAAACAGGGAAAAAAAACGGTTACAATATCTCCTTCAGTTTAGGAGTAATAGCAATTTAAAAAGAGGGAGTGACTTTTCAGACACCCTGTATATTAAAAAAATTGTTTTCCATGAAATGAAGATATTTTCAAAAATTTTCGCCACATTTAGCCGCACGAGTCCTTTAAATTCCGCTCATAAAATATCTGAAAATTCCGCTCGTCTCACCGAATGAAAAACCGAAAGGGGATTTAAATCTTCCAAAGGATTCCTTTTCGATCGCTTCGGTTTCATCACAGATTAACATCGGTGTATATTTTATGACTTATAATCTTATAATCTTATAATCGATACCCCTTTCATAATTTTTGGCTCTAACCTTATCCAAGAGCAATAGGCTTCGATCCGTTAGCTCTCTCCCGCCCATTTTCTTGAAGCTCTTGAATTTCTCGAAAGCATCAACTCGAAACGCTTGATGAATTTCGTCTAGCTCCCTCTGGGTCGGCACGGGGGTTTCCGCCAGCAGTCGATCCATTCCTTGGGAGTATTGGTCCGCCGCTTCGTCACGGGCGTTGCGGTGCTGGACCTCGGCGGTGGCCTGGGAAAGAGAAGACGGTTTTAAATGGTGCCTGGCGGGTACTTGAGAGGTACCTGGCGGGTACGAGACGGGTTTTCGTCGTTACTTCGAAGATGCTCTTCGGCTCGGGGATTTCCGCTCGGTTGTTGTAGACTCCCACGTAAGTCTTGAAGTATTCCAAGAGTTCTTTGCACGTGATGGGCTTGCCGGCGATCGTCTTCACGACCAGATTCTCTGGCGAGAGCAGTCTCGGTACTAAATGCTGCAGCTGGACCTTGAAGTCCTCGTTCACGTCTGAAACAGCAAGGACGACCCGAATTCATTTTTTTTCCGCCACAAATTTCCCTCTAGACGAGGACTCACCGGAAAGGGACCCGTTGAAATCCGGATCCCCGGCCACTTTCTCTCCCGGGTAAGGCATCAGGAAGCAGTCGAGCTTCCTGAAGCAATACTTGATGTCTTCCTTCACTTTCTTCACGTCATCTCGTTGCTTCCCAGAAGTCTGCACGAATCGACAAATGATTCTAATAAAAATTAATTTTAAGCATTAACTGTATGATCATTACAATTCATAAATTAAATGTGTCTATATATATAATTTGTTTCGAGATAAAACAATTTCCCTATTCTTCAACATCTAATCGTAGAACCATTAAATACGAACGACATATCATCGCTGGAAAACAACGGAAAGCAGACGGACCCGAAACTTCTCGTCGATGAACGACTTCCCTCCCTCGCCCCCGTAAGGGAACTCGTGGCGGTTCCTCCAGTCCCGCACGAGGAAGAGGAAATTCTGGAACGGGCTCTCGGCGCTCTCCTCGAGGCAGAGGCGGCCGTAACCGGTGAAGAACTGGAATCGAGAACGTTCGGGATGTTCAGAGGAAATCCAGGAGATTTTTGTGGAAAATCTGCTCTTTGCAATGAGCGCTATTTTGCCTGTGTCGTATTTTTAAGTTGTCTGGAGTTACTGATCGTGAACATTTTTGGCTTCTCTCTCGAGGGGAATTATGCAACCGTTTCCATCTGAAGCGGCAACTGGTAATGAGAGCGAATGCCTAAAAATTCTTGAGTTCATCCGTCCGAATTAAGGTTGCAGGAAATAAATGAAATTGACAAATCTGCTGGAGGCATTTGAAAGAATGAAACTTGCCGATGCTCCGAGGAATCCCGAAAAGCCGCGAAAAGAAAAATCGGATTCCCCGCATTCTGATCTCGAGGGAGATCTCTCGTACCTGGAGATGCAAGAGGTCGTCCATGTGGATGTTGTCCTTGAGATTGTAGATCTGCACGGAGCTGAGGAGGGTGCTGAGGGCGAACACGGTGACGGAGTGGGCGAGGGACTCCTCGCAGTCGAAGGTGCCCTCGGTGTCCATCAGGAGTATGCACGCCTGGAAGAAGGGGATCCTGTGAGTTCCTTCATCGAGCGAGAATTTCCCGGAGATTTTCCCTATTTTTTTTTTGTTTCTGGTGCGATTGCATCCCGATCGACAGGAAGTTTCTGTATTCTAGGGGATCTTTAACCCGGCGACTTTTTCCTTGTTCGACTGCTGAAGCCCATTTCGAGGCTGAAGCCCATTTCCGCAGATCGGTCGATCGGGATGCAATGACGGGCTCCGTACAGTATATTCGGGTAAACGAAATAAATATTTCCTCGATATTTTTGACACGCCACCATTAATCACGTAGGCATGCGAAAAAAAATGGTTCATCATCGACCTCACATCTTTCCCATCGGCAAGTCGCACGGTGAAAAGCTCATCCCAGATGTGGATCCCCGTCGTGACTCTCTTAGAACTCATTTTCCAGGCGAACCCTCCGATCGGAGTGTCCTCCCTCTCGAGCCAATCTGAAGACCCCTGGAAACGAAGAAAAGTGGAGAGGATTCCCGAGACGACTGGGACGAAGCTAAAAAAAAAAAACTTGCCTTGGCCCTGAGGTATCTCAGGAAGAGACTCAGTAGGAAGGACTTTCCCCGCCTCGCCCCCCCGGCGATGGACACGACCGCGACCGGCTTGTCCCTGCAGTCCGCCTTCAGCAGGAGACGCCCCAGCCGATCCTCCTTCAACAGGTAAGTGTCCTTCCCCTCGCATTCCTTGTGCTCCACGACGCACGCGGCGCTTCCCCCAGTTCCGTCTGGATCCATTCCTCGAAGAAAATCAAGGGAACAGGAGGATATCCACATCGGTCTCACCCAGCGAGGTCCATGCGAGGACCGATGGCTCTCCCTGTTAGGCGCAAAAAACCTCGGAAGAACGGAGACAAGAGTCGAGTTTTTCATAAACGCTAAGGCGTCCATTCTTTTCTCCGACCCTCTCCAGTTTCGAAACGTCACCACCTATCATCCTCCTGAGTGCATCTGAGGGAACGAAATCATCCCTCCCTCCACTCCCTTCGTCCTTCCCGACTGCTGACGAACCCCTCTCGCTGTAAACACGTCCTTTCGACGCGACGATTCGACTCCTTCCGAGCATGGCGTCGACTGGCTCATCTCCGACAGGCGACTGCACTCGTTTATGCCATGCGGACGAGAACGCGGATCGTCGTGTCGGCCGTGAGGATGCATATCGAGCATATCGAGCATAACGTTGCGCGGTTCGTTTCGTGAGGCTTCCCAACGCATCGGTGGATGTTCCTTCGTGCTCGCAAAATCGCGGTGGTCGAAGGAAGCCATTCGATAGGATAGGAAACGGGGTTTGCTTATCAATATTTTTTGCAGTATCAAATTAAATGTCTCAGAAGATATATTTCGCGGTGAACCTCAGTGGTTTCTTTTTAATGTGAATCTTTCTCTGCTTAAAAGTGGCTTGACGTTCCAAAAATCGTCCGGGTGACCATGAGGCAGAGATGAGAAAAAATAATGCAAATGGCAATTCTTACAGAAATTCCATCACCTTCACTGGAGAAGGTTCGGTGTGAATATTTTTGGCCCACCCTGTACATGCAACGGAAGCATGAAGGCCGCCTGGACCGTGACGCCATGCAGCTCCAGGAATGTCGTTTCAGGCTCAGAAGAAAGACACGATGGGGCCCAGGTCTTTCCGCGTCGATACTATGCCGTTCCGCACGACCGACCCGTTTTTGATGCCGGCAGTGAATTTTGTCGCTCGAGAAGTTCTTAAAATTCATCCGAAGAGCTCGGAAGAACTAGGGCATGGTTGCGATTAATCAGTCAATCGGTTAATCGTGGTTTCGAATTTAATGATTAATTAAACAAAAAATATTTAAAGAAAATGATGCATTTTCCCACAAATTCTGCAATGGGGCATTTGAATTCGTCCAAGCAGTTTACTCGATGCACTTCCCAGAACGGTTCCCCTACCCACTCCTCGTATTTGAATAATATTGGAATAATATTTGAATGATAGCTTGATTTGAATTTGAAATGTGGCTGGGCGTGTCAAAGATTTCTCAAACGATGAAGCATTTTTTTTTATCCTTTCCCGAAAGTATTTAATTTTAAATCATTTAAAATCAGTCACCACCTCATCACACATCACTTTTTCCCTCAAAAATGATCACTGAACCATGCTCGAATAGTCGTAAGCAGAGCTCAAGGCCCGTCGACTCACCTCGGCGCCTCTCGCAGATCCCGAATCCCGCCGAACTCCCTCGGGGAAAGGACCTCACGCCCCGCACCGAGACCGTGGACTGTGACGGCTCGAACAGCGGGCGCCCCGAGTCCTCTTACGTGACGTCACGTGGTCAAGGAAGGACGTGGCGTCGTCTGCTGCCGCGGCCGAGTTCACATATTTCCTTCCCACCCCATTTCTTTTTCCCTCTCACAGCCTGCTTTCCGCGATCCAAGCGATCGATAAGGCTCGACATCGATTGATTTTTTTATCCCCTGCAACAATCTAATATGTGAACTTTTCCATGAGCAATGCATTTTCTTCTGGATCCAATTCGAAAAAAATAACAGGAGCAGATTTCAATTACTTTTTATTATAAACAGAGGAAGACGCGTGTATTTCTCTTAATTCATGATCGATGCTCCCCGTGGAGATGTATTCTTGTTGACAAATACAAGCCCAAGAAGCTTTCCTGAATTGAGCATCCTTCGCTGACCTGGAGGTATCTAATAACCTCGCACATTTGCTCAATGTGAGACGCATCCGGAGTGGTGTCAAACACGATCGAGAAGTACTTCGCTTTCTGAATCCTGGAAACGATGGCACTCTTCACCTCTTCCCCCAAGAGATTCACGAATTCGTTCTGGACAGCAGGAGATAAGTATTTCACGGGACCTTTCTTGCCTTTCCTATTTTGGTTATCAAGAAGCTGCTTCAGACGGGAATCATACCGCAACGGCTTGATGAGACCAAGAAAACTTCGACATCCATGTTGCTCCAGGTCATCGGTGGAGCCACGCAAAGGTTCAGCAAGAAAGAAGGTAACATCTCGCATAGCGGAGAGTGCATGTCTCCGGAAACTTCTTTCCGTCTGAATTCCGTCTTTTCTGCACTTCAGCATATACAGCTTCTGCTTTCAGAAGCCTTTCCTCAAGTTCTTTCCATCGGCAGAAGCAGTCCCTATGTTTAGTGTTTTCATGGTCAGGAATTCTTGAATGTTATTTTTTTCAATCTGTGAAACCAAGTGAGGGATTTGCAAACCTACTCGTTTCCTTTTGGGTTTTATGTATAAATATCATCCAAGGGAAACAATAGAGAGCATTCTTTGACACGCTGTACAGAAGCCAACTTCTCGGAACGCATCCACCATTTGGAAGTTCTTTTATGAACCATCCTTTTGTCAATTTTCGACCATCTCTCTCAGAATGAGAGAAGTCAGCATCCTCATTTTGTATCGGTCCGTGCTCAAACAAGAAGCATCTTGTATGGGCAGCAACTAGTGGAATAGTTGCTGCCCATCGCTCAGCTGCCCTCCTGAAAGGCTGTTTAGAAAACAACTACATCCAATTAGGTACTAAAGTTTTTAGACAGCAAATTGGAATTCCGATGGGCAGCAACTATTCCACTAATATGGCAAATCTCTTCCTTTTTTATTTTTCAGTAATAATGAGTTCTTATGGGGGGGGGTCTGGAGTATGGGGGCGGCAGTAACAGTCACTCGCCCCGGGCGGCAAATTACCTAGTTACGCCACTGACTGAGAGGATTGAGAGTCAGACAGAAGAGTATAGGAGATAGCGTGTCTCCCTGGAAGATCCCGCGTTTGATGAAAATCTCGCGTGTTGATGATCCATAAATGGGGCACCGAGTCATATGCCTTCTGGTAGTCGATTCATGCCAATCGAGAGATTCTTCTTCCTGGTTAAGGCATCATCCATGACAATACGGTTGAGAAAGAGCTGTTCCTTGAAGCCGTATGATCCTTTCCGACAACTGTTTTGCTCCTCCGACATGATGTGGTTGCCATAGATGTGTCGTTCGATTCGTGTTGCTAGGATGGAAGACAGCACTTTCTACACGGTTGGCAGGCAGGTGATTGGCCTGTAATTCTTAAGTAGTTGGGTCTCGGCGTTTTTCGGCAGTAGGTAGGTGATTCCTGCCGTGAACCAATCCGGCATCTCCGAGGGGTCCGTCACTACTTTCTGCATTTCTCTGACGAGTTGTTCATGTAGCGATGTTAATTGCTTCAGCCAGAAGTTCGGAAGACGGTCGTGTCCGGGGCTCCCCCAGTTCGCCGTTTGTTTGAGTTCCTTCTTCAGATCAGGCGTTGTAATATGAGGGTCACTCATTTCGGGAGTATCTATTAGAGCAGATGATGCCTCTGCTCGGGCAGAAACTGTTTCTCTTCTTAATCTTTTTCATTCCTAGTGCGGAGATGTCGAAAAGGGTCAAGCTGCACCGCAAGCTGACGGCAGGGTCGTGTCCCTGACGAGATTCCTGCACGGCTTGGTGGCACTTCAGGATAACTTCAGGATTTCTCTTTCTTTCTCTTTTTCTTTGGCTTCTTCGCAGTTCTTCATTTCACTTAGGCTAGGAGTCTGCTGCGGATGGACATCCTATGTTTATACCTCCATACGTTTTGCCTTGATGTCTGTGTGAGTCGATTCATCGCTCGCAGTATCTCGGCTGTCCCAAATTGTTTAAAAAACCGGTGATCGGGTTTCTTTCTCGTCCTTTTTACCTCTAGATGGAGAAAAGCTTTTAGTAGCCTCTCGGGGTGTAGGTCAATTCGTAGATGTCCATATGTGGGAATAAGGCTTCCCTCACCAGGGACAATTTGGGGATCGTCATCTCTGTACATGCTGAACGTCGTCTGTGGGCTGCTTGGCCTATAGCATAGTTCGGGTAGCTCTGTCGTGAGACATTTTGAGCCAATCATTAATAGACGATGGCGTGTGCAGAGAGACTTCAGCTGGGTTTGTCCTTGGAATGGGTAGTACTTCAAAGTTCTATCTAGTACTCCTGGCACTCTAGGTTGACCACAGAAACAGGTTGTAACAGCTGTTGATGCTCTGGGCCGGCCGTGCACCCCCTGACGAAGCCGGTCAAAATGCGTAAAAAATCTAGCCTAGAGCTTCGCTTTCTTTTCCTTTATAGCCTTCTTCCCCATCTCGAGACGCAGATCGGCCGATCGGGATGCAATAATGGGCTTGGTACAGTATGCTCGGATGTAAGAAATAAATATTTAATGGATATTTTTGACGCGCCACCATTCATCATGAAGGCATATGAAAAAAAGTATCATAGACCTCACATCTTTCCCATCGGCGAGCCGCAAGGCGGAAAGCTCATCCCAGATGTGGATCCCCGTCGTGACTCTCCTGGAGCTCCTTTTCCTCCAGCCGATCCGGAGACCCCTGAAACGAAGAAGAAAAGTCGAGGAGGATATCCATATCAGTTTCACCCTGCAGGATACATGCGTTTCGGACAGATTAGGTGGAAGTTAGGTGGAAAAATGGAGAGTTGATTTTTTCCAGGTGTTCCCGATTAGACTTAAGGAGTACATTAAATTTTCTTTTTCAACCTTTCCAGTTTAAAAATTTAATCTAATACGTCGGGTTCTTGGCTGCTTCTGCTTTTGTGTCAGTGCTCGGGTATTGCACGTTATTTTCTTTTCGTTCTATCTTTGCGCGGAGTTCATGGGAGCTGGTGAGAATGAAACGATAGGTAACGGTGGTGTTCAATCAAAATGCGTGTGTGCATCTGTGGCAGTCTGCTCCTGATTGCGAAGCACGAAGTAGGTTTGAAAGGTTCTGGTCGATAGGTCGAAAGTAAAAAAGGATTGCAGAATTCTCCTGGGAATTCCGGAACCTTCCGTATTTCGAATCACTCGACTTGGCTTCTCCTCACACGTCGACGAAGGCATAGCGCAACCCAAGCCTGCGCAGGCTAACGTCAGCTAACGTTGGCTAACGTTAAACGAGAGAACCAATGGTTGGAGTGGGAAGTCGTTGCGGAAATCGCAGTTTTGCCCTCCTTGCAACCTGAAGGATCGAAGGAAAGGTGAAACAAACTCGCTACTATGTGAGTATGGGGTTCTAATAATCACGTCGATGTCATCCGGCTCTTCCTCCTTTCCTATGTTTTCAAAAGCCAGCGTCGAAGACGAGGCCTCACACGATGATCGTTAACAAACGCCATGCAGTGAATCAGAAGCGTTCTTTCGATTCAACGCCTTCGGAGAACGGCGTCGCCTGGCTCATCTCAAACGAGACGGGAGACCGCACTCGCGTATACAAACGAGGACGTGGATTCTAGTGCAGACTGTCATGAAACATGTTAGGCGTGGTTCGTTCCACGAGGCTTCCCCAGACATCAGTAAATGTAGTAATGTAAAAAACATATTTCTAAAGTTAACCCTTTCTTCAACCCAAACCTCAAAACCCTCAACTTCCCCCCCTGGCCTCTCTAGGGAGCTCACTAACTTTAGGTTTAAGCCTGACCGACGGACATTCGTCGGGTCAGGCCTAAGTCAAACTTTTTTCATTCAAAAGAAACTCAATCCTCAAATTCCTTTCCCGATTAGGTCAATGATTTATCCCTGGCCTTCCAATCTCATCGAGGACGTGCAACGTTGGGCCAGGCGCAGGCCTATTCAGTCTCTCACAGCCCTTTTAAGAGAGTTTGCGTAACGTTAGACCGATTAGCGGTCTTGTTTTGAGTTCACGAACCATTTCAGTGCGGATGAGGAAAGTTAGGCCTATCAAGAGTTCCTCGAGTCCTGAGAAGAAAATGCAGAAAATGTGTCCTGAAGGATTTTGCCGAAAAAATTAATATTTTTTTTTACTGAAGTTATTACTCGGAGAACTACATACCTACCAAGTTTCAGCCTTGTCCATTTGCCCTTTTTGCTGGTGCAAAAATATATTTGGAATAGCCGACTCAGCCAATAGCTATGCCCTGAGGGTATGCGCCACAAAATTAATTTTTTTTCTGAACTGAATATCACGTCAGTCATACGTATGTCAAGTTTATATCTCCGCCCAATTCACTAAGACGAAAAATTTGAAAAGTTACCCTAAAAAATATGCCCCCAGGGGATGCATTGGAAACTTCATGTTTTTCCTGAACTCAGTGTCTCAGTAGTCACATTCTTACAAATTTACAGCGTTCCATGTTCCTCCGTTTGACTGAAGAAGAAAAATTATTTGAAAACACCTCCCCCCGAAATTTGTGTCCCCATGGTACATATCTGAAAACTTTCCTGAAATCAGTATCAGTAAACACGTTCATGCCTACTAGCGGCCTTCTACCTGTACAAATACTTTTCTGTCACAGCTCATCAACTCAACGTTCCAACGTCGGCATTTAAAATTTTCTTTTAGTTTATATTCTCCTTCAAAACATGTCTTACCATGGAGTAGGGAGTTCTTTAAGGATTCCAATCAAAGGCGTAAGATTTCCAGAGGATCGGGGTAAGACTTACATCATGAGTATCATATACTAGCGAGTTTGTTTGCCCTTCGGG